>CM034357.1:95866081-95905497 GCA_019925275.1 Mytilus edulis | reverse complement strand
CTGAAAGTCTTGTTTTCTATTATATTTTTTTTTATTGAATAAAAAGCTCTTATATCTTTGCATTACTGTAAAGATTAGTCATAGACCTTTCCAAAACTAGTCTTGTTTTTAAAATCCATCAAGTAATAATATTTTTAGAGGTTTTCTTTGTATGTGTCATGAAAGTGGGAAAAATGGGTTATTTTTTTGGTGAAGAGTACATTGTGACGTCATGGTTTTTGTGACGTCATTGCATTATGACATCATAATTTAGAGTTGTACACAACTTACAGAGTGTAGTAATTTTGAAAAATGAAAGGCAAAAAGAAACGAAACAAATTTAAGGTTGGTAACCAAGCTTATTTATCACGTTATGATCCCCTAGCAACAAATCAAGATTGCAATGGTGTTGCTCCATCTACAGCTCCATCTACACCTCCATCTACACAGGTTTTAAAAAATTCATCTATGCAAGTATCATCTGCATCATGTAAAAGTGAATTTACTAATTCAACTACAAATGTATTGCCAAAAAAGCCCAAAGAATCCCTCTGGTTACCCCGCCTTACTGAAAAGGATTTTAAATTGTATTCTAAAGAAAGTTATGATAAGAAGTCATATGTAGCACCTCAGACTGAAAAGTGTGCTACTACCGTGAAACTCCTTCGTCCACATAAAGTGTCTGATGACTATTTGGATGAATATTTAGGTGATACAAATACAGAAAATAGAACAGTGGATAGAGATTTAAATATTTTAATGATGAATAATCTAATAATTTGTCATATAAATGAAAGTCCACATTGTAATGTTCCACATTTTGAACTTGTGCAAGAGACTCAGTGGGGTCTCGGTTGGATTTGGGAATTAAAATGTACAAAGTGTAAGTTTATATCAGAAAAATATAAACTGTATAGAGAAATTGAAACTGGGCGTCCTGGCCGCAAGAGTGCCAGCATAAACTATGGGTTTCAAACTGGTGTAATAAACTCTAACATAGGTAATGATAGCGCGCGAGTACTTTTGACCAGTTCGTGTATTCCTCCTATGGCAAGAACAACAATGCAAAGAATAACCAATAATGTATGTGACAAGGTTGTTAAACTTGCTAATGAGGAAACCAAAAAGGTGGTTGAGAATTTTAAAAGGAGAAATGAAACCTTAGGGTTAAATAAAAATAGTCCAATAAAATTACAAATGGATGGTACTTACCAGAGTGTTTATATTAAAAGTAGACATAAAATGGGTCAAAATGCCTCACAAGCAATTGGCATTGCCTGTGAGAATGAAACTGACAGTCATGATGTTATAGGATTTCACTTAATAAACAAACTATGCTGGGTCGGTGCATGGTTACGGGGTAAAGGTTATGATGTTGAATGTCCTAACCATGAGCATTGCACAGCAAATACCAATAGGTATGATCCTTTGAGTGAAAAGGATCTAGGGTATGAAATAGGTAAAAATATTGCCACAAATGAGTTACTTGTAGATTATTGCACTACTGATGGTGATGCAAAAAGTGTAAAAGGTTTACAAGAGGCAATGCAAGAGGTATTTGGTCCCTTATGGTCGGTTAACAGACTTGCCGATACAATTCATAGGGGTCAAAGTCAGTTCCGTGAAGGAATTCGAGCAAATTTTAGTGTCGGTATGTTCCCTGGTGTAACAAAAGCTCAGAAAAATGATATAAAAACAGCTTTTGCAAATGATATAAAACTAAGGTCACATGGTATAATGAAATCATTATTTATGAAGTACAATGGTGACCGACAACAAATTTCAAAATGCTTGCCTGGTATTGTTCGGTCTGTGGTAAATTGCTACAGTGGTAATTGCGGTGATACGTGTAGATGGAGCATAACACTTTGTAATGGTGGTAAAAAAACAAGCTGGTGGTATAAATCAATAAACCTAAATAGCCATGGCTTACAAAATGGGTCTCTGATACCAACTGACAGAGACAAATTATTAATAGAATCATTGCTAGAGATGAAACTCTCGCAGAGTGCGTTAGATCAAATGAAATTTTTCAGTAACACTAACAAGTGTGAGTCTGTAAATAGGACTATTTCCACATACCTACCAAAAAATAAGAATTTCTCCCGCAATGCCATAGGTCGTGCTTCTGCAGCAGTCTTGAAAGTAAATAATAATAGAGATGTTGCCTTGGTTAAAACTCTAAAAGCTGTTGGCTGCACAATGGGTAAAAAGTCTCGTGCTGCAGTAGCTCTGAAAAAAATACGTAAACTTGAAATGTATGATAGTGCATATCAAAAAAGTTCAAAAGTAAAATATCGAAGGTTACAGGCTCGTAAAAGGCAGGCGATTAATTTTCTGCTTCACAAAAGTAACCGAAATGACGGGTACAAAAAACATCAGTTGGAACCAAAGCTTAGTCAGTTAACTAACTGCAAAGAGTTTGTTCCGCAGCCTGGTTGTAGTTTTTGGCCAGATTAACAAGGTCACAATTCCCATTTCTCTTTCAGCTATTTCAGGAAATAGTACATGTACAAATGTATTAATTTATTTAGCTATTTATTTATTTTTTATGATTACAGGGACTAATAAATGTTATATAAATTATTGTGATGATAAATCAAAATCTTTTTCAGTAATATGCATGTGCATGTTGTTTTGAGTTGAGTTATTTCTATTTCTATAATAAAGAGTTTGTTTCATTTTAACTGTTTTGAAAATGGGATAAAGGTCCAAGGCATTGAAACATACCACACACAGCATCATACATGCAAATTTAGACACATGTATATATTGCATAAAAATTTGTGTTTCCTATACTGCACACATTAGTTGAAACTGAACATACATGTACAAGGAAATAAAATAAAATAAAATAAAATAAAATCATGTCCATATTTACTTCCATTCTGTTTTGCAACTATTTTAGTTCTGTAGGCTTTTTCTTTTCTTTTTGATATCTTTAATTTTATAATTTTGTAGTTTTTGTTTGATTTGTTTGGTTTTTATATTGAGGATTTCTTTTAACTCGTGCTTACTTCAGTTGGTTCATGTGGTTTGATTGTCCAAATTTCCTGACACAGTTAAAAATACATTTGTAAACAACAAGAGTTACTCCCCCTTCAATGTAAAGTAAAATGTAAACACTCATGAAACCAGCCGTAAATGTTTTACCTCAGGTTAATAAACATACATGTTTGTTTCAGTGTCTTGGAGGGTAAGAGGGAGGGCTTTTATCCCATTTTCATTTTTTTAGCAGTGTAAGAAACTTGTATTTGAGGAAATGATTCGTGCATAATGAAATGTGCAGTTGTCACCTCGGGGAGACTTAAATTTTAGAATTAAAAATATAACAAACCACAGTTTAAGATGCAGCATGCAGTTAGGATATGTTGTGCCATGCAGTTCATGAGTGGTGCATTTTTGTGAAGCTACACAGACCTTACGGTGGTTATTTAAATCATGGGGCTCAAAAATTATATGGTCAGCATTAACACACAAGGCATTATGACAGAGATGGGAGGCATCTAAATTTCTATCAATATCAATTGTTTTTAGCTGTAACATTTTTGACAAGCGTGCAACATTCATTTTTGTCCTTTTTCCATTTGGATAAGCCACATTTAGCATCCCTAACATATAATTTCTTTTCCTCTGAATGGCCCCTGTCCAGATTTTACAGGACCCATTTTCTGCATCAATGCAATTTAACAACAGAATATTGGTATATTTTTGATAAAAATCAAAAGTTTGAGAAGCCATTTTGTATTGTTTTGATTAATTAGCACTAAAAGAGTGTAACTGACCTTGATTTCAGCAGCTTTCATCCTAATATTGTAGTCACTGAGCCATGAAACACTCCATCACCTTTGAAATTAAAGGTCACAAGATGGGTCAATATGCGCATTAGATATTCCATAGGCCATAATGTTAACGTTTTCTTCTGTTGCTCAGGCCATATCGTAAACTTGGATATGTATGATAGCTCGTTTTGAAGCTGAGACACTTGGACATATGTGGTGCGATTTTCGGGGTGGCAAGTGTGATTCGTTTTCCCGTCAAGTGCCCAACCCCGAAAGATAGTGAAAAATGTCACTCTCCACAGGAAATAATCCCAAAATTCTGACCATAAAAATCATTAAAAAATATGTCCTTTGTAATTTTTTGATCAGGTTTATTTTTGTATACTTTTTTTCACATCACATCAGCTCTATAAAACACCAGTCCTAGTTCATTTATGTCAATTTTTAAAATCACAGCTCCCACATATGCATGGCGGACTAATTTTTTAATGAGAGTCAAAAATCTGTGTTCCTCATCTCAAGGTCCTTTAGGGGTCTTGTCCCATATTAGATCAGCTAATGTCAGATTCCACTTATTTTGCAGTTTGTATCCCTTCAGTACACATTTCTGAACAATTCTGTGAAGTTTTAGCCATATCTGAAATAAAATAAGGTCATTTTAATACTTTTAGGTAGCAATGTTTATAACTGTTTAATATCATTTTTAAGAAAGAAAAAAACACAATAAGCATATGTTATAAATTTTCATTTTAAACATTTGTTTTAACTTTTTTTGGTATAACTGCAATTCATAAGCCTCTTTTACCTTACAGACTTTCTACAAATCATCTTTTTTTGTTGATAAATCATGAAAATATAGTGTTTTTCACTTAAAAACTATAATTTTTAAGAAATTTTTCCACCCTGAAAGTCTTGTTTTCTATTATATTTTTTTTTATTGAATAAAAAGCTCTTATATCTTTGCATTACTGTAAAGATTAGTCATAGACCTTTCCAAAACTAGTCTTGTTTTTAAAATCCATCAAGTAATAATATTTTTAGAGGTTTTCTTTGTATGTGTCATGAAAGTGGGAAAAATGGGTTATTTTTTTGGTGAAGAGTACATTGTGACGTCATGGTTTTTGTGACGTCATTGCATTATGACATCATAATTTAGAGTTGTACACAACTTACAGAGTGTAGTAATTTTGAAAAATGAAAGGCAAAAAGAAACGAAACAAATTTAAGGTTGGTAACCAAGCTTATTTATCACGTTATGATCCCCTAGCAACAAATCAAGATTGCAATGGTGTTGCTCCATCTACAGCTCCATCTACACCTCCATCTACACAGGTTTTAAAAAATTCATCTATGCAAGTATCATCTGCATCATGTAAAAGTGAATTTACTAATTCAACTACAAATGTATTGCCAAAAAAGCCCAAAGAATCCCTCTGGTTACCCCGCCTTACTGAAAAGGATTTTAAATTGTATTCTAAAGAAAGTTATGATAAGAAGTCATATGTAGCACCTCAGACTGAAAAGTGTGCTACTACCGTGAAACTCCTTCGTCCACATAAAGTGTCTGATGACTATTTGGATGAATATTTAGGTGATACAAATACAGAAAATAGAACAGTGGATAGAGATTTAAATATTTTAATGATGAATAATCTAATAATTTGTCATATAAATGAAAGTCCACATTGTAATGTTCCACATTTTGAACTTGTGCAAGAGACTCAGTGGGGTCTCGGTTGGATTTGGGAATTAAAATGTACAAAGTGTAAGTTTATATCAGAAAAATATAAACTGTATAGAGAAATTGAAACTGGGCGTCCTGGCCGCAAGAGTGCCAGCATAAACTATGGGTTTCAAACTGGTGTAATAAACTCTAACATAGGTAATGATAGCGCGCGAGTACTTTTGACCAGTTCGTGTATTCCTCCTATGGCAAGAACAACAATGCAAAGAATAACCAATAATGTATGTGACAAGGTTGTTAAACTTGCTAATGAGGAAACCAAAAAGGTGGTTGAGAATTTTAAAAGGAGAAATGAAACCTTAGGGTTAAATAAAAATAGTCCAATAAAATTACAAATGGATGGTACTTACCAGAGTGTTTATATTAAAAGTAGACATAAAATGGGTCAAAATGCCTCACAAGCAATTGGCATTGCCTGTGAGAATGAAACTGACAGTCATGATGTTATAGGATTTCACTTAATAAACAAACTATGCTGGGTCGGTGCATGGTTACGGGGTAAAGGTTATGATGTTGAATGTCCTAACCATGAGCATTGCACAGCAAATACCAATAGGTATGATCCTTTGAGTGAAAAGGATCTAGGGTATGAAATAGGTAAAAATATTGCCACAAATGAGTTACTTGTAGATTATTGCACTACTGATGGTGATGCAAAAAGTGTAAAAGGTTTACAAGAGGCAATGCAAGAGGTATTTGGTCCCTTATGGTCGGTTAACAGACTTGCCGATACAATTCATAGGGGTCAAAGTCAGTTCCGTGAAGGAATTCGAGCAAATTTTAGTGTCGGTATGTTCCCTGGTGTAACAAAAGCTCAGAAAAATGATATAAAAACAGCTTTTGCAAATGATATAAAACTAAGGTCACATGGTATAATGAAATCATTATTTATGAAGTACAATGGTGACCGACAACAAATTTCAAAATGCTTGCCTGGTATTGTTCGGTCTGTGGTAAATTGCTACAGTGGTAATTGCGGTGATACGTGTAGATGGAGCATAACACTTTGTAATGGTGGTAAAAAAACAAGCTGGTGGTATAAATCAATAAACCTAAATAGCCATGGCTTACAAAATGGGTCTCTGATACCAACTGACAGAGACAAATTATTAATAGAATCATTGCTAGAGATGAAACTCTCGCAGAGTGCGTTAGATCAAATGAAATTTTTCAGTAACACTAACAAGTGTGAGTCTGTAAATAGGACTATTTCCACATACCTACCAAAAAATAAGAATTTCTCCCGCAATGCCATAGGTCGTGCTTCTGCAGCAGTCTTGAAAGTAAATAATAATAGAGATGTTGCCTTGGTTAAAACTCTAAAAGCTGTTGGCTGCACAATGGGTAAAAAGTCTCGTGCTGCAGTAGCTCTGAAAAAAATACGTAAACTTGAAATGTATGATAGTGCATATCAAAAAAGTTCAAAAGTAAAATATCGAAGGTTACAGGCTCGTAAAAGGCAGGCGATTAATTTTCTGCTTCACAAAAGTAACCGAAATGACGGGTACAAAAAACATCAGTTGGAACCAAAGCTTAGTCAGTTAACTAACTGCAAAGAGTTTGTTCCGCAGCCTGGTTGTAGTTTTTGGCCAGATTAACAAGGTCACAATTCCCATTTCTCTTTCAGCTATTTCAGGAAATAGTACATGTACAAATGTATTAATTTATTTAGCTATTTATTTATTTTTTATGATTACAGGGACTAATAAATGTTATATAAATTATTGTGATGATAAATCAAAATCTTTTTCAGTAATATGCATGTGCATGTTGTTTTGAGTTGAGTTATTTCTATTTCTATAATAAAGAGTTTGTTTCATTTTAACTGTTTTGAAAATGGGATAAAGGTCCAAGGCATTGAAACATACCACACACAGCATCATACATGCAAATTTAGACACATGTATATATTGCATAAAAATTTGTGTTTCCTATACTGCACACATTAGTTGAAACTGAACATACATGTACAAGGAAATAAAATAAAATAAAATAAAATAAAATCATGTCCATATTTACTTCCATTCTGTTTTGCAACTATTTTAGTTCTGTAGGCTTTTTCTTTTCTTTTTGATATCTTTAATTTTATAATTTTGTAGTTTTTGTTTGATTTGTTTGGTTTTTATATTGAGGATTTCTTTTAACTCGTGCTTACTTCAGTTGGTTCATGTGGTTTGATTGTCCAAATTTCCTGACACAGTTAAAAATACATTTGTAAACAACAAGAGTTACTCCCCCTTCAATGTAAAGTAAAATGTAAACACTCATGAAACCAGCCGTAAATGTTTTACCTCAGGTTAATAAACATACATGTTTGTTTCAGTGTCTTGGAGGGTAAGAGGGAGGGCTTTTATCCCATTTTCATTTTTTTAGCAGTGTAAGAAACTTGTATTTGAGGAAATGATTCGTGCATAATGAAATGTGCAGTTGTCACCTCGGGGAGACTTAAATTTTAGAATTAAAAATATAACAAACCACAGTTTAAGATGCAGCATGCAGTTAGGATATGTTGTGCCATGCAGTTCATGAGTGGTGCATTTTTGTGAAGCTACACAGACCTTACGGTGGTTATTTAAATCATGGGGCTCAAAAATTATATGGTCAGCATTAACACACAAGGCATTATGACAGAGATGGGAGGCATCTAAATTTCTATCAATATCAATTGTTTTTAGCTGTAACATTTTTGACAAGCGTGCAACATTCATTTTTGTCCTTTTTCCATTTGGATAAGCCACATTTAGCATCCCTAACATATAATTTCTTTTCCTCTGAATGGCCCCTGTCCAGATTTTACAGGACCCATTTTCTGCATCAATGCAATTTAACAACAGAATATTGGTATATTTTTGATAAAAATCAAAAGTTTGAGAAGCCATTTTGTATTGTTTTGATTAATTAGCACTAAAAGAGTGTAACTGACCTTGATTTCAGCAGCTTTCATCCTAATATTGTAGTCACTGAGCCATGAAACACTCCATCACCTTTGAAATTAAAGGTCACAAGATGGGTCAATATGCGCATTAGATATTCCATAGGCCATAATGTTAACGTTTTCTTCTGTTGCTCAGGCCATATCGTAAACTTGGATATGTATGATAGCTCGTTTTGAAGCTGAGACACTTGGACATATGTGGTGCGATTTTCGGGTGGCAAGTGTGATTCGTTTTCCCGTCAAGTGCCCAACCCCGAAAGATAGTGAAAAATGTCACTCTCCACAGGAAATAATCCCAAAATTCTGACCATAAAAATCATTAAAAAATATGTCCTTTGTAATTTTTTGATCAGGTTTATTTTTGTATACTTTTTTTCACATCACATCAGCTCTATAAAACACCAGTCCTAGTTCATTTATGTCAATTTTTAAAATCACAGCTCCCACATATGCATGGCGGACTAATTTTTTAATGAGAGTCAAAAATCTGTGTTCCTCATCTCAAGGTCCTTTAGGGGTCTTGTCCCATTTCTAACTGGTAAACCATAAGTGATAGAGACCTAGGGTCTTTTAATTTGAGATCCTTGGTCCAAAAAAAATGAAAATTAGGTCAAGGTCAAAGGTCAAGGTCAAAGGTCAAGGTCAAAGGTCAAGGTCAAATTCTAAATTTTGATTTTGGCTTATTTTTACTTAATTTCATTAACCTTATAAGATATTGACAAATAATGTTTACTAAATTGTTAGTTGCGACATGTCGTAACTTACAAATTTAGATTGAAAGGTTGCGTAGACAATTAATGGGAGTTTTTGCCCCTCTTTTATATAGAATCATGTGTAAAGTGATAATACTCATGAACCATACATATTAAGGAACTAGTGTCCTTTGATTTGAGATGTTTAGTCTATGACCTTGAAATTGAGGTCAAGGTCATAGGTAAATTGGACGTTCTACATTTTGACCTTTGCTCGAAATTCATATTTATACATCATTAAGTCATAGGAACTGACATTTTCAACTGAATTTTAATATTTTCATATCAAAATAGATCCTTATTGGTTGAAAGACCTTCAATTGTTCTCTGAACAATTGGTTTTTAATTATCTTTGGATCGCTTGTTTGTTAGCTGAACTATGAAGTAACTAGGTAAGGTATACCACCCTCCTGTAGAAGGAGCCTAGTCCTACAGACAGATTGATTGGTTATCTGTCGAACTAGTCTACTGGTAAAGGAGGGTAGCTTACCTAACCTAATAATACAAGCAAGCTAACCAAGGATATGCTACCTTTGCCTACACACTCAATGCAATCGGCTGTAACTTCTTTACATTACAGGTTGCAACACCTTGCCAAATCATTGGGTTCTAATAAACGTTTGGAAAATTAAGTCAATGATCTTTCCCATAGGGTTTTATGCAGAACAATTACCGGAAATCTATTATGGAAACTTGCAAAAACAATATCAAAATCTAAATCTAAATGAACAATGAATTAAGTTACTCACATTACAAAAGGTTGAGACATTGAAGGCCAAATAATTTTTTTTATTCTTGCGTGTAATCAGACGGTAATTTCAGAGTTTACAACGAAATTTAATATTAAGACAAAATTTAATGTAGAGCTTCATTGGTGAAATTAACACTACAATACAAATAAAGGATTCTCAAATGATCATGACTTTTGCTTGTAGTAAAATGATCAATCAATCAATCAATCAATCAATCAATAAAATTGAGAATGGAAAAAAAAACGTGTTAAAGAAACAACAGCCTAACCAAAGAGCACAGCTGAAGGCCACCAATGAGTCTTCAACACAACGAGAAAATCCCGCAACCAGAGGCGGGCTTCAGCTCGTCTCTAAATAAAAATATATACTAGTTATGTGAAAATGGACGTCACACTTAACTAAAAATAAAAAAAAAAAAAAAAATATAAAAAAAACCAACAAAGATCAGAGTCTCCTGTCTTGGGACATGCGCAAAAATACGGCGGGGCTAAACATGCTTTGTGAGATCTCAACCCTCCCACTATACAACTACATCTAGCTCATGTAGAATAAACAAACACACAACAATATGCACAGAAAAACTCAATTTAAAAGAAATCCGAGTCCGATGACAAAATAGTAAACAAAAGAAACTACACAATATGAATATGATTCATAAATTAACAAAGAACTACTAGCAGTAACTGACATGCCAGCTCCAGACCCCAATTAAACATATCGAAATAATACATAGATATAAGAAGATGTGGTATGAGTGCCAATGAGACAACTCTCCATCCAAGTCACAGTGTGTAGAAGAAAACGATTATAGGTTAAAGTACCCTCTTCAACACAAATCCTTGGCTCACACCGAATAGCAAGTTATAAGGATCCCCCAAAATGACTAGTGTAAAACCATTCAAACGGAAAAACCAAAGGTCTAAACTATATATATAACTAGAGTCTCTAAAGAGCCTGTATCGCTCACCTTGGTCTATGTGTTTTGGTGATGGTGACGTGTTTTGTAGATCTTACTTTACTAAACATTTTTGATGTTTACAATTATCTCTATCTATAATGAAATTAGCCTAGTAGTTTCAGTGGTTTTTTTTTTTTGTAAAAATGTACAAATTTATGAAAATTGTTAAAAATTGAGTATAAAGGATAATGATCTAATAAACAATTTTACCCCATGTCAGATTTGCTCTTTGGTTTTTGAGATATAAGCCAAAACCTACATTTTACTCCTATGTTCTATTTTTAGCCATGACGACCATCTTGGTTAGTTGGCCAGGTCACCGGACACATTTTTTATACTAGATACCCCAATGATGATGGTGGCCAAGTTTGGTTGAATTTGGCTCAGTAGTTTCAGAGGAGAAGATTTTTGTAAAAGTTACGACGACGGACGACGACGGACGACGGACGCCAAGATATGAGAAAAGCTCACTTGACCCTTCGGGCCAGGTGAGCTAAAAAACGAGAAGCGAGAACGACAACTACTGTTTTTTTGTGTGATTTTTTTTATTACTAGACCAAATATTTCATGATTTTTTATTATCTAGGACTGTATTTTTGATTAATAATTGATTACCAAATTTAATAAAACATATGTGTGTATAGCAAACATATTAACTTTGGCTTGAAAGACGTCTCTTTAATTGTTTTCGACTCGCTCTGCTCGGAAAAATTGACAAGAATAAATTCCTAAGATTGAACTCGTTCGTTCAACAATCTTATTAAAATTAATATTTAATTTTCTCATACACATAAGTATAACGAAATCAGAGATATACCTTTTAATTAGATTAGTTCGTCTAATTTACAAATGTAGTATTATCTGTAGTAAATTTACTGACTTCTTTAATAAAGGATTTGAATAAGAATGTGTCCATAGTACATAAATGCCCCACTCGCACTATCATTTTCCATGTCTAGTGGACCGTTAAATTGAGGGTCAGAACTCTATATTTGGCATTAAAATTAAAAAGATCATATGATATAGAATATGTGTACTGAGTTTCAAAAAAATTATATCTGTACATTAACTTCACTTTCAGGTATAGAGATGTGATTTTTTTTCTGAGACAAGTGCTTGTGACAATCCAAAAGAACTTGTAGTCATTCGATGTTCAGTACTTCAGTACTTTGATTGTTTGAAAACGAGGTAAAAATACCCTGCCACATTCGGTATGTGTTTTTGTTAAAACTTTTTTTTCTTCTGTTTTGTATCGATCTCATGCGTTAAGCCCTTTCCACTGATTTGTATAGTTTGTTCTTACGCTGTGCTGTAACAAAACTGTCCCAGCTGCTAACAAGCATGTTAAACGCCACAATATATTGCATGTGCCTGCTCCAACTCAGGAGCATGTAGTTCAGTGGTTGTCGTTTGTTGATGTCTTTTATATGTGTTTTTCGTAATTCATGTTTTAAAATAGGCCGTTATTTTTCTCAATTGAACTGTTTCATATTTTTCAATTCATGGACTTTTGTAGCCGACAATACCGTATGTTTTTCTCATTGTTGAAGATTATATGGTTGCCTATATATAATTGCTTAAATCCACTACATTTGAACTTTATGGGATAGTTGACTCATTTGCATTAATACCAAACCTCCTTATTAAAAGTTGAGGGGTGTGTGTATTTCTTTGGAAAATTTCAATGTTTTTCTCCCAGGTCACCCAGTTTGAATAGAATATTTTGACATTTTGCTGTGCTCTTGGATTTGAGTTAAGAGCCAACCAAAACTCATGGCCCGTTAGTGGGTAGTTGATGACTATATGGTAAGCTCTGGATGTCTTTTTGAGTATTGCATACGGTGATTTGGTGATGTCTTCATGCCATGCATTGTCCCATTACTTTATATAGACAGCTTATCAGTCAGCCTGATCTATCAAAGTAGCTCTCCTCGCCTTTTGTATAGTCAGACGAAAAACAAGATATAAACTGACTTAGCTTGGTATATACATGTTTATTCAATATACTCATATAAATATAAAAAAGAAGATGTGGTATGATTGTCAATGAGACAACTCTCCACAAGAGACAAAAAGACACAGAAATTAACAACTATAGGTCATCGACGGCCTTCAACAATGAGCAAAGCCCATACCGCATAGTCAGTTATAAAAGGCCCCGAAATGACAATGTAAAACGATTCAAACAAGAAAACTAACGGCCTAATTTATGCACAAAAATTGAACGAAAGACAAAAAAGATAACACATCAACAAACGACAACCACTGAATTACAGGCTCCTGACTTGGGACAGGCACATACATTTTTAATGTGGCGGGGTTAAACATGTTAGCGAGATCCCAAATTCAAGTCAAATTCATATTTTAAAACAACATAAAGTAAAAAAGTGTAAAAAAAAAAATATTTTAATAAATGTTGAAAATATTATTGTGTTTGTGAGTGGAAAACTACTTAAAATTGTAGAAATATTCAAAAGTAGCTCTCGCGTTTTTGTTCTGCGGCTACGTTAACGGAACACCAATCAAGTAATCGATCTTCATGACTATGGCTTCAATATTCAATGGTATAAAATATCATGTTCTGCTTGTCGTAGACTCAAAAAGACTTCAAGTTGGAATAGACCTACGAAGACTAAATAACGTTCATGTGTGGTTTGGCAATTGTCCAGATATTGTTCGGAAGATGTTTTGAGAAGTTACGATGCTACCGGACATGTAAAATTAAACTGTTACAGTATATTACAGAACACAAAACTGGCTATCTTTGCTGTAAATACAAGTTAAAAACCGGTTTACATAAAAGCTAAAAATCCCAATCCCACGGCATCAAATAATTTAAAAAAAAACCATATGACCTTTAACATTGGAGGGCTAAACTAGCATTCAGCCGTGTCCAGGTCCTAAATAGAAAATAAAGAGATGTGGAGTAAATGTACACGGGACAAAATCGCACACAATATATAGAAAACATACAAATTATTAATGAACAGGGCTTTTATTCCTGTTCTTCATCTTGAAAGGAGCTGGAGGGTCTTCAACGAGGAACTAGACCCCGTCCGTGTATATTTGGGTCCATTCGTTTTTCGTTTTGAAATATCATAAACAAAAAACAAAAAAACTAAAGTGTTTTCATTTTTTGTTTTTGATTTCTTAAAAACCAAAATGAAAAACAAAAGTGTTTTCGTTTTTCATTTTTGATTTCACAAAACGAACAGGAATTTTATAAGTAATGTCATTGTTTTTCCGTATTTGGTTTGAAATGTCTCTGTTATCTTCGCTTTGCTTTTCATGCGTTCTGTATGGTAAACCTGTAAAATTATCACTATTGTTATTACAATTAGAAGAATTTTTTTCTATGTTTTGTTTACAAGTTACGGGTGATCGACTTTCTGGTATTTATATAGGTGATAACTGACCACTTCTCGTACTAGAGTTTATTTGTATACCGGAAGTAAGCGGACTATCTGGGGTTCCCGGTGGGGTTACTTTAGAGGCATACGATTGTTTTGAATTCCATTTCAACTCGCTAATATTCTTTTGTAGACATACGCACAGTTTACTATATGTCGCTCAAGTTCGAAGTCAAACCGTTTTACATTAGCTGTTTACGAATTAAAGTCAAACTCTCCAATAGCTTTCATTGGATTGTTGGTTTATTAGCTTGTGGTTTGCGTCATATTGTGTAAATGTACGTTCACAATTGATTAGGTGTTGGTTTAATCGTTCATTCGTGCTCGAAAGTTCTGTTTTTAATTTGTCGTTTTCAGTTTTTATGTTTTTGATAATTCTTTCATTTTCGATTTCGTTTTTCTCTAATAATAAAGGTCGGTCATTTAAAGACGTACCAACCGTATCATATACGTTGACACCAGACACAAGTTGGTTCCTTTTTCCTTTTTCCTTTTTCGATATTCAAATTTTAAAAAATATTACAAGTCCAAACTAAAAATTTTTTTCCTTCAAAATTTTTTTTCCTCAGAATTTTTTTTTCCTCAAAATTTTTTTTCCTCAAAATTTTTTTTTCCTCTAATTTTTTTTTCCTCAAATTTTTTTTTTCCTCAAAATTTTTTTTTCCTCAAAAATTTTTTTTCCTCAAAATTTTTTTTTCTCAAATTTTTTTTCCTAAAAATATTTTTTCCTCAAATTTTTTTTTCATCAAATTTTTTTTTTCCTCAAAAAGTTTTTTCACATTTTTTTTTCGTTTCCTCATTCGGTTTCTTTTTCCTTATTCGATTTTCATTTCCTTATACAGTTTCTATTTCCTTATTCGATTTCCATTTCCTTATTCGATTTTCATTTCCTTATTCGGTTTCTTTTTCCTTTTTCAATGTTCATTTCCTTTTTCGGTTTCTATTTCCTGATTGGATGTTCTTTTCCTTATTCGATTTTCATTTCCTTATACAGTTTCTATTTCCTTATTCGATTTCCATTTCCTTATTCGATTTTCATTTCCTTATTCGGTTTCTTTTTCCTTTTTCAATGTTCATTTCCTTATTCAATTTCCATTTCCTTATTCGTTTCTTTTTCCTTTTTCAATGTTCATTTCCTTATTGGTTTCTATTTCCTTATTGGTTTCTATTTCCTTATTGGGTTTCTATTTCCTTATTGGGTTTCTATTTCCTTATTGGATTTTCGTTTCCTTATTCGATTTCCATTCCATTCTTATTCGATTTCCATTTCCTAATTCGGTTTCTTTTTCCTTTTTCAATATTCATTTCCTTTTTCGGTTTCTATTTCCTTATTCGGTTTCTATTTCCTTATTCAGTTTCCATTTCCTTATTGGATTTTCATTTCCTTATTGGATTTTCATTTCCTTATTCGGCTACTTTTTCCTTATTTGTTTATTAAAGTCCAAACTGATTTTTTTTCCTTCAAAATTTTTTTCTCAAATTTTTTTCCTCAAAATTTTTTTTTCCTCAAAATTTTTTTTCCCTGAAATTTGTTTTTTCCTCAAAATTTTTTTTTTTCATTGGATTTTCGTTTCCTGATTCGATTTCCATTTCCTTATTCGATTTCCATTATCTATTCGTTTTTTTTCCTTTTCAATATTCATGTTCCTTTTTCGGTTTCATTTCCTATTTGTTTCTATTTCTTTCATTTCCATTTCCTTATTGGATTTTCATTCTTTTTTCATTCCTTATTTTTTTTTTCTATTTGTTCTATTCTATCATTTCTTTCCTTGATTTCATTTCCTTATTGGATTTTCATTCCTTATTCGTTTCCATTTCCTTTTCGATTTCAAATTTTTCATCCTAATTTTTTTCCCTTAAATTTTTTCCTCAATTTTTTTTTTCAATTTTTTTCCTCAATTTTTTTTTTCCTCAATTTTTTTTTTCTCAAAATTTTTCAATTTTTTTTTTTCCTTATTCGGTTTTTTTCCTTATTCGATTTCATTTCCTTATCATTTCCATTTCCTTATTCGATTTCCATTTCCTTATTTGATTTTCATTTCCTTATTCGTTTCTTTTTCCTTTTTCAATGTTTATTTCCTTTTTCGGTTTCTATTTCCTTATTGGTTTCTTCAGTTTCCTTATTTGTTTTCTATTTTCCTTTTATTCGATTTCCTTATTTTTATTTCCTTATTCAAATTTCCATTTCCTTATTGATTTCATTCCTTATTCGGTTTCTTTTCCTTTTTCAATGTTTCATTTCCTTTTTCGGTTTCTATTTCCTTATTGGTTTCTATTTCCTTATTGGTTTCTATTTCCTTATTGATTTTCGTTTCCTGATTCGATTTCCTTTCCTTATTCGATTTCCATTTCTTATTCGTTTTTTTCCTTTTTCAATTTCATTTCCTTTTCGGTTTTTTCCTTATTTGGTTTCTTTTCCTTATTCATTTCCATTTCCTTATTGATTTCATTTCCTTATTGGTTTTCATTTCCTTATTGGTTTTCATTTCCTTATTCGTTTCTTTTCCTTATTCGGTTTCTATTTCCTTATTCAGTTTCCATTTCCTTATTGGATTTTCATTTCCTTATTGGATTTTCATTTCCTTATTCGGTTTCCATTTCCTTTTCGATTTCAAATTTTGAAAATATTACAAGTCCAAACTGAATTTTTTTTTCTTCATTTTTTCCTAATTTTTTTTCCTCATTTTTTTCCTCAAAATTTTTTTTTCCTCAATTTTTTTCCTCAAAAATTTTCAATTTTTTTTTTCGTTCCTTATTCGTTTATTTTTCCTTATTCTTTCATTTCCTTATACAGTTCCTATTTCCTTATTCGATTTCCATTTTTCCTTTTTATTTTTCTTTTCGTTCCTTATTCGGTTTTCTATTCATCTTTCTATATTCCTTCTTATTCATTGTTTTATTCCTTATTCGGTTTCTTTTCCTTATTTCGTTTCTATTTCCTTATTCGGATTTTTTCCTATTTCATTCCTTATTGATTTCCATTTCCTTATTTGATTTCCATTTCCTTATTTGATTCCATTTCCTTATTTGGTTTCCATTCCTTATTTGTTTCTTTTCTTTTCAATATTCATTTCCTTTTTCGGTTTCTATTTCCTTATTCGGTTTCTATTTCCTTATTGAGTTTCCATTTCCTTATTGGGTTTCTATTTCCTTATTGGATTTTCGTTTCCTTATTCGGTTTCTTTTTCCTTATTCGATTTTCATTTCCTTATACAGTTTATTTCCTGATTCGATTTCCATTTACTTATTCGATTTTCATTTCCTTATTCGGTTTCATTTCCTTTTTCGGTTTCTATTTCCTTATTCGGTTTCTATTTCCTTATTCAGTTTCCATTTCCTTATTGGATTTTCATTTCCTTATTGGATTTTCATTTCCTTATTCGGTTACTTTTTCCTTATTCGGTTTCTATTTCCTAATTGGATTTTCATTTCCTTATTGGATTTTCATTTCCTTATTCGGTTTCCATTTCCTTTTTCGATATTCAAATTTTGAAAAATATTACAAGTCCCAACTGAAATTTGTTTTTCCTTCAAAATATTTTTTCCTCAAAGTTTTTTTTTCCTCAATAAGTTTTTCAATTTTTTTTTTCGTTTCCTTATTCGTTTTCTTTTTCCTTTTTCGATTATCATTTCCTTATTCGGTTTCTTTTTCTGACTCGATTTTCATTTCCTTATTCGATGTCTATTTCCTTATTAGAATTCCATTTCCTGATTCGATTTTCATTTCCTTATTCGGTTTCTTTTTCCTTTTTCAATATTCATTTCCTTTTTCGGTTTTTATTCCCTTATTCGGTTTCTATTTCCTTATTCGATTTTCATTTCCTTATTCAATTTCCATTTCCTTATTCGATTTCTGTTTCCTTATTCGGTTTCTATTTCCTTATTCGGTTTCTATTTCCTTATTCGGTTTCTTTTTCCTTATTCGGTTTCTTTTCCTTATTTGATTTCTTTTTCCTTATTAAATTTTCATTTCCTTATTCGGTTACTATTTCCTTATATTTACAACTATCAAACATCAACACACACCAAGCTGGATGTAATTGAAAGATATCTAGAGGTCAATATACAGGCTCGAACAAAAGACAAAAAAGGAAAAATATAGCGAGCTTTTTTGGGATGAAGATGTAGTAAAGACCGAACGTCAGTTTTAGTCGGATATACTTTAATGTTAGTCTTACATGTTGTTCTGGAACTCATTCCTCATTTATTCGTCAAGTGATCATCATTTTATATTGTTAACGTTCCATTGCGTACATCGCTTAATGTGCGCCAGTTTTAGGAGTTTTATACAGGACAGTGTAGGAATCCATGATACTTTCCCCTTTCTCTGAATAACGAAAACTGCTCAGCGTGTCATGTGCACAACTACAAGGAACATTCAGCGGACACGTTGCCCAAAGGAACAATTCATGGCTAACCACAGCGTGAGTTACATTTAAAACATTACAAATTTTGTATTTACATCAGCCATGAACTGTTTTAATATCTTTTCTTATGTTATAAAGAAATTATGAACATTTTACCGTTCAAACTGTTCGTATCTGCGATGAGACAACTTAATTCCAGACAGAACCCGACGTGTGCAAGAATATTTATCTGTTTATTATTATAAAGAACTTTAACGGCTTTATATATCTACGAACTGTTTATCCGTATATTTTATGGACTTAAATTATCATTGAACACATTGTAAAATTGTATTTATATTTGTATTTTCAGTTTTTCATCTTTTGGATTGGTAGTAAAATAAAAGTCAGCTCCTGATTGTTATATCCTTACATTAACCCAGTCATCTGGGTTACACTCACTGGTCCGGCCAGTACACATGTATAGATGTGTATATATATCATTGATTCAGTGGCGATGGCAAATAGACACTGATAAGTCTTAAATAAAATTTTATAGTTTTGAATGTTTCTTCATCAGTTGACTAAAAATAAGTGGAGGTATGTTCTTATTGCCGACAAGAGAGGCACTCTACCTATATTAATTTGTGCATAAAGCGATTGAAAGTTGTTAGATACTGAATGCTTTTACCACAAATGCGCCTAAGTTTTAATCTGTGTATATATACTTAAAATACGATGATAAAATTCATGTCTTTTTCAGGTTTTCTGTCAGATCCAACCATGAAGTAAGTCATGTTTGTGAGATATGGTTTTAGTCGATGATGTTCATGAAGGATCTGTAGTACAAAGTATATCACTGGATTGAGCTCTCTGTCTAAGTGTATCATTAAAGTGCTTTGCTTTGAGCTGAGTTCATTGCGGTGCAATTCATTTTTTGTGAAATAAAGATTTGACAGACAACTCTCATGTACAAGGATTTGTCAAAGTAGTATTCATTCTATGTACAATGTATGTAATCACTGTGCTTAAACGGCCGTGGGTAACTTAAGTTACCTACAGCCCAAAATGGAGCCGCCTGGCTTCGGTTAGGAAGTTTGCTCCTATATGATAATAATACAATGAATACAAAAGAAATGTTCAGTACTTAAAAAGTTATATAAATCTTTTAAGAAAACTCTGCAATGTAAAACGTGGTTTATTACTACAAAATAATTGATTACAGCACGATTTTCCAAAACACTTATGATGTCCGTAACTTCAAAACAGCTCGTCCGTAACTTTTTTCCTTATACCAATAGGGCTGTCCGTAACTTTAGCATGATGTCAGTAATTTTCAAAGAATCTTTATTCGTAGATGTAATTATAAAAAAAAGAAATGATAAATAACAAAAATACCGAACTCCTAGGAATATTCAAACGGAAAGTCCTTTATGGAATTGCAAAGCCAAAAGCTCAATTTAACACACCAAACGAATAGAAAACAACGGCCATATTCCTGCCTTGGTACAGGCATTAAAAACTAAAATTACAAAAATACTAAACTCTGAAGAAAATTCAAAAAGGAAAGTCCCTTATCAAATGGAAAAATCCAAAACTCAACCGAATGGATAACAACTGTCATTTTCCTGACTAGGTACAGGCATTTTCTTATGTAGAAAATTGTACGGCAAAATTAATGTATAATCATACATTCTACTGACTTTATAGATTGTTTACTGCTTAAGTTTTAGATGATAAATCATGACATGCAGGTTATAAATCTCACCATTTCCAACTGTAGAAATTACATTAATACTGAACACCCCAAAGGGTGACTGGGGAATAGAAATATGGTCACTTGGTCTTCTCCCGACCGGCAGTAAAACGCTTGCCGAAGTGAGGCGTCCGTTTGGCTGTGCGGGATGTATCAACTACGCAGTCACGTCCGGTCAGATTTGGGACGTTAAATCCGATGCCTCGTGTAAGGAGGGCACGTTAAGAACCCTTGCAACACTTCTTTGATGGGTCCGTAGGTGGCCTGTAGCTAGGCAAAATTTCTGTCCCTATCCGATATACCATTAATTTCCAGTGGCAGTCCATATTTCCCCGATCTTCATCCCAGATGGCTTCTATTATTTGGTAGGTCTTGTGAACTTGTTACCGTCTGGATTTGCATGAAATATTTGCCACTGGACGTTAAGCAACCAAAAATCGATCAATCAATTAATAGTGAACATATGCAAATGACATTAGGAGAACAATTTCGGAGGACAATCCTTAGCAGAAATACATAGATATATCAGTCCAAACCTTTAAAGAAGATATGTATGATTTGATACCCGATCTTATTAAATCCCTGAGGTCAATGAAACTTTTAGAAGCTTTTAAATCTACTTTTATTGCTATAATAAACTAAATCCTGTTTAACAATATAGCCTTCCATCTATTCCTAGATATTGGCATTTTTTTTTCTCGAAATCAACAACACATCACACTAGATATAGTGAAGAGACTAACAATTCAGAATATCATGATTTAAAGGAAAGGATATCAATTTTTCCGCGGCTACACCGACCAAGGACTCATCAGTGAACAATCTTTAAAGCTAGAAGAATGTTAGATCAATTTCGCCGTACCGTAAAATCCCGTTTTATCCCAGGAATATTTTTTTTTTAATTTAACGGAAAATCCGTGACACTCTTGTTTGCTTTTTGAAGCATATCGTTATTGTATAAATCTATGTAATAATTAAAGGGTTTGATAGTGTTTATTGTCCTTTAAGTGTTGAAATTGTTAATCTTACAGTTTTGAAAACAAAGTTACCCACATCCGAAAATAAAGTTACGGACAGTCTGATTATTTTTGATTTATAAGTTACGGACATCTTATGCTTTTTTTAAAAGTTGGCCTTGCGCTAAAATGAAGTCAAAATTAACGCATTTGTAGTGATGGCAAGTGATTTCTTGATTCAAAAGTCTTCTCAATATTTACATAGATCATGAAAAACGTTGCAAAAAGTAGATTTCGTATCAACTATCATCTCAACAAGTTTAGAGTCCGCCATCTTGGGCTGTGGGTAACTTAAGTTACCCACGGCCGTTTAAGCACAGTGATTACATACATTGTACATAAAATGAATACTACTTTGACAAATCCTTGTACATGAGAGTTGTCTGTCAAATCTTTATTTCACAAAAAATGAATTGCACCGCAATGAACTCAGCTCAAAGCAAAGCACTTTAATGATACACTTAGACAGAGAGCTCAATCCAGTGATATACTTTGTACTACAGGTCCTTCATGAACATCATCGACTAAAACCATAGCTCACAAACATGACTTCTACATGGTTGGATCTGACAGAAATCCTGAACAAGACATGAATTTTATCATCGTATTTTAAGTATATATACACAGATTAAAACTTAGGCGCACTTGTGGTAAAAGCATTCAGTATCTAACAACTTTCAATCGCTTTATGCACAAATTAATATAGGTAGAGCGCCTCTCTTGTCGGCAATAAGAACATACCTCCACTTATTTTTAGTCAACTGATGAAGAAACATTCAAAACTATAAAATTTTATTTAAGACTTATCAGTGTCTATTTGCCATCGCCACTGAATCAATGATATATATACACATCTATACATGTGTACTGGCCGGACCAGTGAGTGTAACCCAGATGACTGGGTTAATGTAAGGATAAAACAATCAGGAGCTGACTTTTATTTTACTACCAATCCAAAAGATGAAAAACTGAAAATAAAATATAAATACAATTTTACAATGTGTTCAATAATAATTTAAGTCCATAAAATATACGGATAAACAGTTCGTAGATATATAAAGCCGTTAAAGTTCTTTATAATAATAAATAGATAAATATTCTTGCACACGTCGGGTTCTGTCTGGAATTAAGTTGTAACATCTCAGATACGAACAGTTTGAACGGTAAAATGTTCATAATTTCTTTATAACATAAGAAAAGATATTAAAACAGTTCATGGCTGATGTAAATACAAAATTTGTAATGTTTTAAATGTAACTCACGCTGTGGTTAGCCATGAATTGTTCCTTTGGACAACCAGTTGACGGTGGCCGCTTACCGGAAGAAGAAGAAGAACGTGTGACTGTCCGCTGAATGTTCCTTGTAGTTGTGCACATGACCCGCTGAGCAGTTTTCGTTATTCAGAGAAAGGGGAAAGTAACATGGATTCCTACACTGTCCTGTATAAAACTCCTAAAACTGGCGCACATTAAGCGATGTACGCAATGAAACGTTAACAATATAAAATGATGATCACTTGACGAATAAATGAGGAATGAGTTCCAGAACAACATGTAAGACTAACATTAAAGTATATCCGACTAAAACTGACGTTCGGTCTTTACTACATCTTCATCCCAAAAAAGCTCGCTATATTTTTCCTTTTTTGTCTTTTGTTCGAGCCTGTATATTGACCTCTAGATATCTTTCAATTACATCCAGCTTGGTGTGTGTTGATGTTTGATAGTTGTAAATATAAGGAAATAGTAACCGAATAAGGAAATGAAAATTTAATAAGGAAAAAGAAATCAAATAAGGAAACAGAAACCTAATAAGGAAAAAGAAACCGAATAAGGAAATAGAAACCGAATAAGGTAGCACTCCACAGTTAGATGTGTAGTTTCGCATTTTGGCCCCTGTGAGTTTTTCAAATATGAGAGCTAGTGTGCAATAAAATTCATTTTTGGATAGCTGAGTATTAAAATAATCTTTGTATTGGGTTTATATGAACATCAAGGTTATGTAATGTATGTAATATAGGCTGTTTTCTGTATGACAGTCCGTATTTGCATGTCCCTACCATACACTGGTCCGGCAATTATTGCAATGTTTTTTTCCAACTTTTTATCGCACGAACTTTGTGATTGGATTTTACGAAAAAATGAGACGAAAGACACCCATTTTTTATTTGATCATTAGGAAGATTTAGGGAAACAGTTTCTGAAAAGGTATCACTCAAAGGCATTGAAATTCTAGTTTGATCCAAATTTTTGGGTGAAATGTGACATGTTCACCCCCCTTTTTGCAATATTTTATAGGAAATAAATGCAGAATGTTGCCATGGATACACATAAAAGAGGAATTAATTTTCACCCTTTTCACTTTTGAAAATCAAATCTATGGAAGATACTGATTACATACATATGCACATGTACAACACAAACAGTTAGGTTAATGTATTAGAAATCCAGGAATAGGAGATGATAAAACATTTTGTGGCTCATTTTTAATTTTATTTTTTAACTGTGGAGTGCTACCTAAGGAAATAGAAACCGAATATGGAAATAGAAACCGAATAAGGAAACAGAAATCGAATAAGGAAATGGAAATCGAATAAGCCAATGAAAATCCAATAAGGAAATGGAAACCGAATAAGGAAATAGAAACCGAAAAAGGAAATGAATATTGAAAAAGGAAAAAGAAACCGAATAAGGAAATGAAAATCGAATCAGGAAATGGAAATCGAATAAGGAAATAGACACCGAATAAGGAAATGAAAATCGAATATGGAAAAAGAAACCGAATAAGGAAACGAAAAAAAAAATTTGAAAAACTTTTTGAGGAAAAAAAAATTTGAGGAAAAAAATTTTGAAGGAAAAAAAAATTCAGTTTGGACTTGTAATATTTTTCAAAATTTGAATATCGAAAAAGGAAATGGAAACCGAATAAGGAAATGAAAATCCAATAAGGAAATGAAAATCCAATAAGGAAATGGAAACTGAATAAGGAAATGGAAACCGAATAAGAAAAAAGAAACCGAATAAGGAAATGAAAATCCAATAAGGAAATGAAAATCCAATAAGGAAATAGAAACTGAATAAGGAAATAGAAACCGAATAAGGAAATAGAAACCGAAAAAGGAAATGAATATTGAAAAAGGAAAAAGAAACCGAATTAGGAAATGGAAATCGAATAAGGAAATGGAAATCGAATAAGGAAACGAAAATCCAATAAGGAAATAGAAACCCAATAAGGAAATAGAAACCCAATAAGGAAATAGAAACCCAATAAGGAAATAGAAACCCAATTAGGAAATAGAAACCGAAAAAGGAAATGAACATTGAAAAAGGAAAAAGAAACCGAATAAGGAAATGAAAATCAAATAAGGAAATGCAAATCGAATAAGGAAATAGAAACTGTATAAGGAAATGAAAATCGAATAAGGAAAGAGAAACCGAATAAGGAAACGAAAAAAAAAATTTGAAAAACTTTTTGAGGAAAAAAAAAATTTGAGGAAAAAAAATTTTTGAGGAAAAAAAATTTTGAGGAAAAAAAAATTTTGAGAAAAAAAAATTTGAGGAAAAAATTTTGAAGGAAAAAAAAAATTCTGTTTGGACTTGTAATATTTTTCAAAATTTGAATATCGAAAAAGGAAATCGAATAAGGAAATGAAAGTCCAATAAGGAAATGAAAATCCAATAAGGAAATGGAAACTGAATAAGGAAATAGAAACCGAATAAGGAAAAAGAAACCGAATAAGGAAATGAAAATCCAATAAGGAAATGAAAATCCAATAAGGAAATGGAAACTGAATAAGGAAATAGAAACCGAATAAGGAAATAGAAACCGAAAAAAGGAAATGAATATTGAAAAAGGAAAAAGAAACCGAATTAGGAAATGGAAATCGAATAAGGAAATGGAAATCGAATAAGGAAATAGAAACTGTATAAGGAAATGAAAATCGAATAAGAAAAGAGAAACCGAATAAGGAAACGAAAAAAAAAATTTGAAAAACTTTTTGAGGAAAAAAAAATTTGAGGAAAAAAAAAATTTTGAGGAAAAAACATTTTGAGGAAAAAAAAAATTTTGAGGAAAAAAAATTTTGAGGAAAAAAAAATTTTGAGGGAAAAAAATTTTGAGGAAAAAAAAATTTTGAGAAAAAAAAAATTTGAGGAAAAAAATTTTGAAGGAAAAAAAAAATTCAGTTTGGACTTGTAATATTTTTCAAAATTTGAATATCGAAAAAGGAAATGGAAACCGAATAAGGAAATGAAAATCCAATAAGGAAATGAAAATCCAATAAGGAAATGGAAACTGAATAAGGAAATAGAAACCGAATAAGGAAAAGAAACCGAATAAGGAAATGAAAATCCAATAAGGAAATGAAAATCCAATAAGGAAATGAAAATCCAATAAGGAAATGGAAACTGAATAAGGAAATAGAAACCGAATAAGGAAATCGAAACCGAAAAAGGAAATGAAGATTGAAAAAGGAAAAAGAAACCGAATTAGGAAATGGAAATCGAATAAGGAAATGGAAATCGAATAAGGAAACGAAAATCCAATAAGGAAATAGAAAACCAATAAGGAAATAGAAAACCCAATAAGGAAATAGAAACCGAATAAGGAAATGGAAATCGAATAAGGAAATGGAAATTGAATAAGGAAATGAAAATCCAATTAGGAAATAGAAACCGAATAAGGAAATAGAAACTGAAAAAGGAAATAAACATTGAAAAAGGAAAAAGAAACCGAATAAGGAAATGAAAATCGAATAAGGAAAAGGAAATAGAAACTGTATAAGGAAATGAAAACCGAATAAGGAAAAAGAAACCGAATAAGGAAACGAAAAAAAAATTTGAAAAACTTTTTGAAGAAAAAGGAATTTGAGGAAAAAAAATTTTGAGGAAAAAAAAAATTTTGAGGAAAAAAAATTTTGAGGAAAAAAAAATTTTGAGGAAAAAAAATTTTGAGGAAAAAAAATTTTGAGAAAAAAAAAAATTTGAGGAAAAAAATTTTGATGGAAAAAAAAAATTCAGTTTGGACTTGTAATATTTTTCAAAATTTGAATATCGAAAAAGGAAATGGAAACCGAATAAGGAAATGAAAATCCAATAAGGAAATGAAAATCCAATAAGGAAATGGAAACTGAATAAGGAAATAGAAACCAAATAAGGAAAAGAAAACCGAATAAGGAAATGAAAATCCAATAAGGAAATGAAAATCCAATAAGGAAATGGAAACTGAATAAGGAAATAGAAACCGAATAAGGAAATCGAAACCGAAAAAGGAAATGAAGATTGAAAAAGGAAAAAGAAACCGAATTAGGAAATGGAAATCGAATAAGGAAATGGAAATCGAATAAGGAAACGAAAATCCAATAAGGAAATAGAAAACCAATAAGGAAATAGAAACCCAATAAGGAAATAGAAACCGAATAAGGAAATGGAAATCCAATAAGGAAATGGAAATCGAATAAGGAAATGAAAATCCAATTAGGAAATAGAAACCGAGTAAGGAAATAGAAACTGAAAAAGGAAATAAACATTGAAAAAGGAAAAAGAAACCGAATAAGGAAATGAAAATCGAATAAGGAAAAGGAAATAGAAACTGTATAAGGAAATGAAAACCGAATAAGGAAAAAGAAACCGAATAAGGAAACGAAAAAAAAATTTGAAAAACTTTTTGAGGAAAAAAGAATTTGAGGAAAACAAATTTTGAGGAAAAAAAATTTGAGAAAAAAAAATTTGAGGAAAAAAAATTTTGAGGAAAAAAAAATTTTGAGGAAAAAAAAATTTGAGGAAAAAAAAAAATTTGAGGAAAAAAAATTTGAGGAAAAAAAAATTCTGAGGAAAAAATTTTTTGAAGGAAAACAAATTTTTAGTTTGGACTTGTAATATTTTTCAAAATTTGAATATCGAAAAAGGAAAAGGGAAAAAGGAACCAACTTGTGTCTGGTTACGTTGACGTATCCGCATCTGAAGATATACCAAAAAAAAAAACAGTATGTGATCCCGAAAATGTAATTTTATGTACTTTAAATAATGCAAATAGGCGACTGATTAATTTTTAAAGCAGAAATTTACAAAACAGTAAGGAAATTTCGAGTTTTTGTGGAATATGTAACCTGACTTTTAAAGATATTCCGGATAGTTGGAACAGTTTACAGGCATGATAGGAGTGAATACTGTAAAATCGATTGTTTGTGTATGAACTTGTGCTCACGTAGAACCAAATTGTTATTTGACAAATAGAGTGATACTCAGTACTTTTCTATTACCTTTTATGATAATATTCAAAGTTCCTTACATATATATGTAGTACATTATTTTTTTTTATTTTTTTTTTTTTTGTGTTTATTCATGTAAGATCTTGAAATATTTTTTAACTAGATTATTAAACTAAGGATCGACATTCGTGTACCTGCCCTACATTGCCTTCTTTTTAACGGCATGTCAAAGTAGTTGATAGAACCCCTTATTTTTTTTTTTACAAAACACCACTTTCATAAATATTAAAACTGTACGTTTGGTTGTTTCGAAGAGATTCCAATTAGTTTTTTTTTAAATGAAGCATGGTCGTATTAACAGTGGCGGATCCAGGGTGGTTCTTTTTTTTGGCCGATCACTGCATTTGAATGGGAGCATATAGTTGGAACCAATCCCCCTTTACTCTGTGTTGGGAACCCCCCCTTTTTTTAAATGGCTGGATCCGCCATTGTATTAATAGGCTCGGGATCACATAATATTTTCGATATATCTGCGGATGCGGATACGTCAACGTATACGATACGGTTGATACGTTTGTAAATGACCGACCTCTAGTACTACTCTTTCAAGGAGAGTTTGTATAATTACCCTCATTTCGATGATATTACATTCATGGGTCACAGTTTTACTTTGGTCACTAATTTGAATTATGGTCAACTTTTCTGAAAACATTATCAATGCCCGAATCATCACCGTTAATGAACATATATATTATGTAGCAATCTTTTGCATTTTTTTGTGTAGAGGAACTTCTGTTTGTGCTTTTTCGGGTAAAAAGTTTTCCCGTCGGACACCCCCTGGATGGATTACGCTCTGCTTGCCAAGATGGTGCGATATAAAGTTATCGTATTCTCAGAATCATGGGTCAACTCAATGAGTTTTAATACATATGAATCTCTTGGAAGATCAGAGAGTTCTTGGTCTAACAAGGATATAAATTCTTGATTCGGTACAAAATCGGCTATTTGAGAGTTCTGAGTTTCTGAGTATTCGTCAATGGCGTCATTGTTGTTTACATATGGACGACTGGGGGTGTTTATCTCGGTCAAAATTTGGACAATTTGGCTGTTTTGGGGTTAATACTCCCTGAAAGTATCATCGTGAACTTCTTGTAAACCATCGCGCTCATTTTCAATGTTTGTAGTTCCATTTAAATAAGACATTTCACTGTTAAAATCACTAGACGATACAACACGACCAAAGACGTCGGCAGCCATCTTAATAAATAATTTACATTTTCTTATCTGTGCATTGTACCTGTTTAACCTACTAGAATTCATCAAACCAATAACAAACAAGAAGGCAATTTTATTTTATAAAAAACAAAGGGTAACAAAAATGAAAAGTTTGAACTGTCAAATAATACTCTCTTTTTTTTCGTTTATAAATCTTTTTTTATTAGACGATTAAAATCAAATTGGTATCCGGTAATTTCATCTTTCACTTATAAACTTTGCCATCCGTAGACAGTAAAATATTTACTTTATTGTTATCAATAACTCCTTTTCTAAAATGTCCGGTACAGAAATAACGGTCCCATTATTTATCGCGGGCTTCGACCGGTACAGCACATTTGTCCCTCTTCCGAATAAGGGGTTGCATCTTCTTTTAAACCAACCGCATATTGTTGTCGAGGGACATACTTTCATCTGGAATGGTGTTCAAATCTATGGGTTCATCCATCGTTAGCAGCGGCGGCGATGTAATATGGCGGTATTCAATTGTGAAGTTATATCCCTCTTTCCCGCACTTTCAAGATCTGCAATAGATTTGGAGAAAAACAAATATCTGTCAAAGATTTGATTTGTTTGATATTTGTAACGTCACATTTGTCATAGATTCGGAGTCTGCCATAGATTAGGAATCTGCAATAGATTTGGAATCTGCCAAAGATTTGGAAACCGCTTTAGATTGGAGTCCTAAGTGTGTAATATAAAGTTTCTTAGAATTAGTTTGGTTTCATTTGTAGGAAATTATTCTTAAGGTTATCCAATTAGAATTGAAAAAAAGATCGTTGATTATTGATTTTATCGGTACTAACAGTGATTTTGTTTTAATTAATTAAGGCATGACTGAAATGCATGCTACCAACTTAAGAATGTGATTCGGTAGAATTATAATATATTATTATTTTTTTCGATGTACAGGGGCCAATAAGTAGACTTATCCAACATGTTCATATTTGATAAACCCATACTTTCAAATTATGTAATTACAGGTCTGTTTACACGATTGCATTTATCATGAACGTCGGTAAATTGTTCTGATGTTGATTTTTTTATAAAGTAATCTACGGTAAAATATCTCTAAAATTCTGATTTCAATTATTCAGCTGCCATATGCATTCAAATTTGTACTGTTGTGCAGTATACATTGTGTAATCTTGTTGATAATCTTTTAATAGATATATCCAAAAACTGTTACTGTGTTGGGTTGAAAGAAGTATATGATAAAAATATACGGACATGACATTTATCATATCAGCTATGTAACCATGACCTTCGGTGAATGTAACGTCTGACATAGAAAAAGAGCCCGTCAAACCGGATAGTATCTATCGATACAATAAAGCAACGAATTGTTTTCAATTTCTGAGGTTAATTTTTTACTGATTATCGTTGAATGCCGACGATATTCTAATTTCATTATTAGAAAACGAAGAAATAACAATTTAATTAAAAGCATATACAAGAGAATAACAGCCATACGAAAAATAGGCACATAATAATTCTGAACTTAAGTCTGAACTTAGTTTTCTATATTCAGTATTTAGGTCAGATATATATTTCTCTATAACTTAGTATACGTTAATAGTCCCGATATTTATTATTTTACTGAGAATGAAAAGGCCGATGCCTAAATGTTGAATGCGAGATGAATGCTTTAAAACGATATAAAATAGATAAAGTACAGTAAAGTATTATGTTTGATGAAATTGCTTAAGATACGTTTTTTTTTCATTTTTTAAAATAAATAAAGTACTTTTAACTAATTTGGTTATCAATTAATCTAATACACATTGTGCGAGAATTCGAGTGTTCCAGAATGAATGTGTTAAATACTTTTAAAGGTAAAGATATAAACATAATAAAAGATACGTGGTATTGATTGATTATCTTAACTAAGAGTACAAATCGTAAACAGGTGGCTAGTACAGTAAAACATGGACTACAATTTGTTTATTTATTATACATGTATATTTTAAGTAACCCTGGGACGATGTGAATAAATTTGCATATAGATAAATCAGGAGGCCTCTGCACCTCATGCGAAGTAAGCTATGTTTAATTTAGTAATGTCCGTATTTTTGTTTGTTGCTATTTTATGCTTACGCCATTCATAAAGCATGCAGATGTTGCTTTTAGTTTTGCTCATTTGCTTATTTTAAAGTTTGTGTTAACCGCTTTAGTTATTTTTCGTTGATTAGACTTGTTTATTTAATATGAGTTGTTAAATGCATATAGACTAAACCTTGTCAGTTATGATCACCAATATATGCATACTGTTCATGTTGTTGTGAATACATATTTATTTATATTTCTTATAGTAAAAAAATTGTTTATCATATAACATGGATCAGAAGAAACCTATGTACCATGTTATTTATTTGATAAACGGTCAAAATCTTACTATTGTATTTTTTTTGTAGGGTATTTTTATTTATACTTGTTATTATCCTATGTTTATCAAGAAATGAAACGAACCATCTCTAAAGAAAAGTATTGTGTTTTATTAGCCATCGAAAGTGCTACTACATAACGTTATACCATTGGTTCAGGTTAGGGTTGATTTTGGCGCCTGTTAAAATATTGAAACCCGCAGTCAGGAGCCTGTTGTTCAGTAGTTGTCTTTTGTTGGTGTGGTTCTCGCTTTTCGTTTTTTATATTGGTTAGACTGTTTGTTTCATGTTTGAATTGTTTTACAATAGTCTTTTTGACATCACAACATAGATACACTATAAAGTATCAATTGTAATGGCTAAACTCAATAAAAAAAAAACATATTAACACAAGTGGACATACATATACAATCAAATGTAGAAAAGAAAGATGTTTACAAAATAAATAATTGTGACGAAATGAAAATTAAATGTACTACCAAACATTTATCAAAGCTAGTATAGAGACCACATATATATAATCCTGCAAAAGTAAACATTAGATAAAAAAAGAATTACAAATAGTATCAACAGGTCAAATAAACAAGAAAGTACGATTTGAGAGTACTCGGCCGTTTTTACTGACAGCTAGTTAAAAGCCTAAAACAACTAATAATAAAAAAATCATTCATATGAGACGAATCAACTAAAACATATCCCAGGAATTAAGTATTTTAACTTGATGGACAGACAAAGAAGACAGGACTTGTGCAATGCAAAACATAATGAATCGACAGGCGGTAGAATAGTTAGGAGTTAACCTCCTTATAGATTAAAATGAACATGGGTGTGTCAACATACAACCCGTCTGAATAGAATACAAATTTAGGTATGTTTTAATTTGCTGATGAAGAAATCAATATTAATGCCAAAATAAACTATTCAGAGATCTAATTACAACATTGGAAAGATAACTTTAAATAAGAAGTTTGTTTAAAGGTTCGATAAGTTTACACGGATCACATAATGATTTCCGCGCTTTTAGTAAATACTACCGTTAAATGTAGGTTGTGAAATACCAATTGTAATCATATGTTCATTTATATATATATATAAGAAATTGAAACTTATTAGTAGGCGAGAGGTTTCGTCGATGTGCTGATGTCAGTCCCTCACAATGAGGGGTTCGATTACAAGAGCAGGCATATACAGTTACAAACGAAAAGATATTAAGTTTTTAAATTAATAAAATTGAGAATGGAAATGGGGAATGTGTCAATTAGACAACAGCCCGACCATAGAAAAATCAACAACAGAAGGTCACCAACAGGTCTTCAATGTAGCGAGTAATTCCCGCATCAGGAGGCGTCCTCCAGCTGGCCCCTAAACAAATATATACTAGTTCAGTGATAATGAACGCCATACTAAACTGCAAATTGTACACAAGAAACTAAAATTAAAATAATACCAGACATTAAGTCTATTAGTGAACGGAAATCAGTGAACCTAATGAAATTAGCCGCACATAGGTCACAAATGAATATAATTTGTGAGTCTTTTAAGCAATAGATTTAAAAGCATTGATAGCGTTTTTTTCTAGAAAATTACACCAGCTCATGTGTTCTACCAGGAGTGATCTGAACCGGATCACCCCTACCAGATCACCCCAACTTATGTTTTGCATGCTTTCCTTTGTTTTGTAACATTTTGGCGAGAATGCCTAATCCACAATAAAACTTAGAATTTATTATACTGAAAAGACTTTCTTTTAAAATTTATGTAGAAACAAATCAAGTGTCTATGATGGGAAACACCTTCAGCATATCAACCGACGACACAAACCTATACACCAGGACAACTTTATACAAACTAACTGTTAATTTAACATACTTAAACATTGTGTCCGGGGATCATTTAAGCTATAAACTATATAATGAGTTTTAATTCCCCGACGGTATCATACGCCCATTAGTCAGCACTTCTGTGCTGACATGATTATTATCGATATGGTCCTATTTATAAATTAGCTGTTTACATAACTTTTGAAGTTTTGAAATACTAAGGCTTTCCTACCTCAGAAATATACTACCTTAGCTGTATTTGGCAAAACGTTTAGGAATTTTGGTCCTCAACTTCGTACTTTATTTGGCCTTTTGAACTATTTTAAATTCGAGCGACACTGATGAGTCTTTTGAAGACGAAACGAGCGTCTGGCGTAAATACAAAATTTAATACCGGTATCTATGATGGTTTTTTATGATATATTAAGGATATCATAAGGACTGTGTGGCGTTCTAAACTAGATTTTTGGAAGTGCAAATGCTTTTTGTGTATAGTCTAGAACAGCTGGGATGTAAAAAGGTTATCCCATTCGGTGTCAGTATAAGATCACCCTCTTACCTCCGGGATGATGTTACACTGACACACAGAATCCACGATAGATGAATAAGCTATTGGATTAATTTATTTTCGTGGATTCCAATTTTCGTACATTAAGGAAAAATAGTGCTGGCGTGGATATTTGCCAAAGTTTGTTATAGTCTGCATATAACCTTAAAAAGTTGTATTTCAATAAAATTGAGAATGGAAATGGGGAATGTGTCAAAGAGACAACAACCCGACCAAAGAATATACAACAGCCGAAGGCCACCGTTGGGGCTTCAATGCATCGTGAAATTCCCGCACAAGGAGGTGTTCATGAACATTTAAATCATTTTTAATCCTTAACAACGTAATTAACGAAAATTGATATCTCAGGAATTATAATGAATCCCTATGTATGCCAAAACGATAGTCAAGAAGGTTAATTTACACTGACACAACAGTTTTAATGATGTTTCTGACATGTAATCAAATAAGATCCAATGTTTTGTTTCAGTTTTTCTGATTCTGATATAAGTCAACCAATGTTCGATACTTTTTCCAATATGTGAATTTGCTCTAAATTTAGTTGGCTAAAGTTTTAGCCAATAAAAAAACAACAGAAATACAGAAATGTGGCGTAGAAACCTTAAATGTTAAGTTGTTCAAATATTCGGAATGAATGTTCTATAATAAATACGAAAAAAGCATTTGAAATCATTTGTGTTCATAAAACAACTATACGGGAAGATTGACTGTTTCAAGATGATAGCGACAGCCGATGCACAGCACAACAGTTTTTGTCAGAATAAAGCAACTCACCATGGACTGTATCAACATAACATACGAAACATAGCACTGCAATAAACAATCATAATCACTCAACATACAATATAAATTGCTATAAAGAAAGAGTGTAGCTTAGGACAACTGACAAACAATTTGATTCTGAAAATAAACAATTAATAGCATAAACAAATAACAAAATAACATACAATCATAAAAGGTTATAAATATCACTGTAGTGTTTGAAGAGCTTCTGTAAGGAAATTCAAATTGTGCTGGTACAGATTACTGAACACACATGACTGTTTTGTTGTATTCTCAACTTGAAGTGATTTATAAATAAAATCTGTCAATTCTCCCTACCCAATTGACCATCGAATAAATGAATTCATTGATTTTACCGTTATTTAATATTTAAGATGGACTATATTCATCAAATTGATTTGGATAGGGATACTTAGATACTTATTAATAAGTCATCTGAATTGCTTTAAAAATACAATTATATTCTTTAAAACGGGTTAATTTGCATTATTTTTACACACGTATTAAGAACAAGATCTGCTTCCCCTTCCGTAGCACCTGGAATCATCCCTAGTTTTTGGTGGGGTCCGTGTATTTTTGTGTACCCCTATTTGAGATATTTTCATGCATCGTTGCCAATATAATGGAATTTGATGCACATGAGAGGTTTAGCGCCAAAAACCAGGTTCAATCCACCATTATCTACATTTGAGAATGCCTGTGCCAAGTCAGGAATATCTTATAATATACATTAAAACTATTTATGGTGTACAACCGGAAGAACAAGATGCGAGGTTTTGATATACACCCAGCTATCCAAAATATAAAACTCAATGATATTCCACAATTTTCAATGTGGCTTTAATATGTAAATAACTAAATAAAAGAGAAATATCTGTGAAACTTATAAATTTGATACATGTTGTATTGTTGTCCTCCAAATAAAAGATAGATCGAATGTGGTATTAGAAAATAATGTGTTCGATTCGTTTTGTAAAAAGTTAACTTTTTATTGAGTGTCCAATAGAATAATCAATACCCAAATAAATAGAAAATTATTCATTTACTGGTTTTTGACTTATCTGTCAGTGGTAAGAATAACAGTAAAATACTAAAAGATTGGAATAAACATAGGAAAACTTTTCCATCAAACCAAAAGCTTTGCTGAAAAACGATGATTGTTGTTGAAATAATCCTTACTTAATGTGAAACAAGTTTTATATGTTTTACATTTCACAATATATATAACTTTAAACTTACTACTTAAATTTAATCACGGTAAAGTATAAACCGCATACTTCTTATTTTCATTTTAATAGCTTACTTACAGTGCAAAACAACCATTATTTGCAACAATGACTATGGACATTCAAAATTTGTGTGACTAACTTAAACTATTCCTATCAATAATTCGTATATATGTGTGTTAAGTTCAACAATTCATATCGAATAGATATCATAATAAGTGTATGTCATATAAACACCTTGTAGATCTTTACACTGAATATCAACTTGAATAAAAATAGGTTTTGTGAACCATAAATGAAAAAAGAAACAAAACAAAACAAAACCCAGACTAGTTTTGAAATGAGACAATCGTGCAAGTTAAGGTGGTACCCAACACTTTAACTAAAATTAATTTGGCTCGTTTAATTTTCATAAAATTTTGACAAAAATATAAAAATTTCAAAAATTTTTAACCAACCGTTTTATCAGAAAATTACACTGGTTATATAGCAGTTTGACAAACACTTATTTTGATCATTGAGAAGCTTAATATTCCCTTAACAACACAACGTAATTAAAACGTTTAGCTGATTTTACAGAGTTATCTCCCTGTTGTGTTAGGTACCACCTTAAAGTAAAAGATCGAAACCAAAATTAAATGTATTAATCTTAACCGGCCTTAATCTATTAGGGTAAACTTGAAACAGAACTTTCCCTTTATCATTATAAAATACGATATAGAATATAGGTGCTGTCTGCTTGAGATATATGCCAATGTCTTTAATCTTCTTTGTATTTCACGTGCGAAGGTTAAACATCTTTAAATATATTTAGGGAAAATTGTTTTGTATTTTATAGAACGTTGTTCTCCTTATAAAAACTTTTATAGGTGATTTTTTTTGGGTAAAAAGGTTCTCCCAGTGTACAGTCTCGATGGATTGCGCTAAGATGATACTACGATACAAAGTTATCGTATTTAAGAATCATGGGTTTAATCAATGAGACTCCAACACAGGAATCTCTAAGACAACAAGAGGGTTCTTTGTCCAGTAAAAGTATTAGTTCTTGATTTGGTACTAAATCGACCAATTAAAGTTCTGAGTCTGAGTAGTCAATAATAACGTTATATTTGTGTTGACATACGATTTTGGTTTGTTTTGTTGTAAAAACTCCCTGTAAGTATTTTCATGTACCTCTTGTATATGTAGGACTTACCCTTAGTTTTGGTTGGGTTCGTGTCGCTTAATCTTTAGTTTTCTATATTATGTCTTGTTGTTCTGAATGTCCCTCAAGTATCTTTAGCCCCTCTCTTGTATTATGTTTCTACATAAGAAAATGTCTTTACCAAGTCAGGAATATGTCAGCTTTTGTCCATTCGTTTTATGTGTTTTAAACTTTCCGTTTTAAATTTTCCTAATTCAGTATCTTATGGATTTTGTTGATGATTTTTCAGTATTTTAATACCCGCAAGTCTTACATCAAGACCAAATGGTTTCATAAAAAATATTGAAAAGAAAAGGTTTTAAAATCACCCTATAGTGCTGACATTTCTAAAGATTGTTATTAGATATTTTAAACATTTTTAGAAATGAATTTACCCAAGTGTAAAAATTTTGAAATTTTAATATAAGAGGACTATCGAAGTGTTAAATAATCAAATACATCTGCATAATTTAAAAAAATAATGTCAACCACTGCCAAAATAGTGACAGATGTTAGCTTTACTTACTGTCATTAAGAAATATACGATTTAAAATCATGTCTGCTGCACTTTTCATGTAATTGAACTTCAGTACTTGGCGAAGGATATAAAATATCTCCTTTTTATTTGTTTTTGTTGTTTATAACATGTAATGAAGCTTCTTGAGAGAGTTCGTTTAAAAAAAAATGATTACTCGAGTTTTGATTTAGTCCCTTTCAATTTTGATTTTAACACAAATCCTGTTGACAGGAATCATATAATTGGTATTACACTGTTCCTTATTATCATGAAAGGATTTAGTGGCATCATTTTATCTTTAATACTTTCTTGATGTCATTAAAAAATATGTCCGATGTTTTTTGTCTGTTTTGCTGTTTGTCCGATAATTCTTTTTTTTTACCCATTTAAAAATGTACATATTTTTGGTAGATTCCATTTGAATTTCAAAACTCCACGAAGTCTTTGAAATTATATACGAACTGTATTCTACTCTAAAAAAGATTGGTACACGATAAATCTGTTTTTATACTTTGAAAACCCATTGTTTTAGACTCGCTTTCAGTTATTACATTTAACTTTTTTAAACTTTGTTGTTTTTTCGTTGTAGTATAACATGCCTTTTAATAACGATGATTTGTTTTTAACTATTCTGTTCCTTTTGTTTTTTATTTGTGTTCAAAACTTTATTTCATTCTTATTGCATTGATTGTTTTAATGTTTAACACCTCTTTTAACTGCATTGATTGTTTAATGTTAAGCGCTTAGAGTAATTTTAATAAGATAATGCGCAATATAAGTATTGTAAATAATATTATTTGTAACTAACTATACTAGTCTTGTCAATTGATTTCTGAATTTACAATTGATAAAGCCAAGCAAATATATAATGTTCCAATAATATCATTTTGAGATGTTTTGCAAGGGTTTATCTAAAATTGGTGGTACATATTTTTTTTTAATGTTAAGTAAATATTTTTTGGAAGCTTGGAGAGATTGACTTCTAGATTTGTATCACCACTGTTAATTTCACAAAGAGGGGGAGACGCTATCGAAAAGTAAAATCACAAAAGTGCCGATCCCCGAGGAAAATCCAAAACGGTCCCTAATCAAATGGCAAATTCAAAAGCTCAAACACATCAAACGAATGGATAACAACTGTCATATTCCTGACTTGGTACAGTACTTTTCGTATGAAGAAAGCGGTGGGTGGATTAATAAAGGCAACAGTAGTATACCGTTGTTCAAACTCATAAATCCATGGACAAAAAAACAAACTAAAACTGAGGGAAACGCATAAATATAAGAGGAGAACAACGACACCACACTACAATGTAACACACACAGAAACGGACCAAACATCAGACAAAATCTCACGAGAATAACAAATATAACATCAAAAGCAAATACATGAATTTGGGATAGACAAGTACCGTGACACGACTTATCGCAATGTCAATTTACACTAAAAAAAAAAGAGAAAACAAACGACACAACGTTAAATTGTAACACACATAGAAACGAACTATAATATAACAATGGCCATATTCCTGACTTGGTACAGGACATTTTTAAAGGAAAAAATGGTGAGTTGAACCTGGTTTTGTGGCATGCCAAACCTCGCACTTTAATGGCAATGTTAAATATAACATTGAAATGACAACATAATATTACAGGACTACAATACAAATAAAAATGTGTTTTGAAGTGCTAAACCTTTCACTTGTATGACAGTTGCATTCATATCTATTATATTTACAACGATTTGTGAACAAACAAAACCCAGACACAACAGGTAAAATGTCATAAATTGGGGAACAACAGCAACGCGAACCTCACCGAAAACTTTGGGTGATGGCATGTGCCGCGGAAGAATAAACTGACCCACATCAACTCCTGGAACCTGATTTGTTGCTCATGTTAGAAGACAAACCCTCGTATAAGTGTAATTTGGTTGGTCACATTCAAAGAAAGGGGGACGGGATTGCAGTTAAGATAATTTTTTCCATATCCGCAATTATCTGTGAGATGGGTAATCTATAA
>CM034357.1:95776288-95865981 GCA_019925275.1 Mytilus edulis | reverse complement strand
AACAAACATAAAGAGTTTATATTTGTTCATTTATAGTATTCAGCTTTAAGCGTTTGACCTTTTCTGTTATGTGTAAATTCAAAAAGGAATTGACATGGCAGACATATTGTTTTGCTACAGGTCACATACGGATCCTCGAGTAGTTGTTGAAATTAACCTTCAGATAAAGCGGGCGTGAGACTTTTTTTTACTTAAGGCATTGAATTTTACGTTCTCAATCCAACCGAATGAGACTTCGTATTTATACACCCCGCAAAAATTGGTTTTGATTGAAGAAAGACATATTTCTAAATTGAAATCAGTCTTTCATGTATTACTATAAAAAAAAAGATCGGTGGAAATTGGAAAGGGAGCATATCACGAAATTCTTTTAATTATGTTAAAAAATGTTCGAAAGGAGATGATGGATCTACTTCAACTTGACAGCAATCAAACATCAGCACAAGAAACCCTAGTTTCATTTCAATGTTTACATTGTTGTCAGGCGGGATACGTGAATATCGTTGTTGACGTATCAGTTGTTTTAGTTTAAAATCGATTAACAATATATGTAATTTGCGCAAATAGAAAGACAAATACAGATCTTTCCGTATTCTTTGTTTCCGTACGATGGTATACTTAAGCTTAAAATCATAATGAAACCAAGACGGCATTATCCAAATATATCGCACATCATATTTTATTGTTGCAGAATTTATTGTGATCTATTCGAAATTTAAACTTTCTGTTGATTCAATGTATAGATTAGAATAAAAAAATCTATAAGATTCAATTTATTTTACATGAATGACTACAATTAAAAAATAACGCGATAGGTATTTAATCTGAATTGTTTATTTTTCTATACTACTTTAAAAAAAAAGGTTTCTGATGAAAATAAATCTAAAACTGTTAGAGCGTTTGTCTTAAAACGTATTACTATAATTGAAATTAGATATGGGAAAATGTGTCTTGCAATAGTCCAAATATGGACATGAAAGGGTTGTTACAAGAGTTTCAAACTTCCGCAGAGAGTGGAACTATCCCAACACAAAGCATCGGATTTTACGCACCTAAAACGCTCCCAACGTGAATATTTGTATTGTACTTTAATATTAAATCATCATGGGATTGAAGAGTGTGACAGTAAGGTTGTTAATACATGTATTAGTTGACTGAAAATATAGATGTTATTAATTTGTGTAAATTCATAAAAACGTCGACATTTTCGGCTAACATAACTTTCTTAATGTTATGTTCTTATAACATTGTGTCAACTGTATATAGGTTATTCATTTCCCAACTAAATCAGTATTTGAGAGCTTGCAGCTGCTACTTAGACCTTATAAAAAGTCAGTGTTTGAGCATAATGTTGACGAACCAGGATTATGCCAAAGAATGTGTCGCTCTTAAAAAAAAAGATTTTTTTATTCGTCTTTAAACACTTTTAACTTTTACTGTTAAGTCCAGTTTTGGTAATATCCTTCTAGGCGTGGCTCGGTACTTATACTTATCTTTTTTGCAAGCTTTCAGTAAGAGAAAAAAAACTTTAATATCAAAATTTTCGATAAAATTGATTTATTTTGTTCTTAGTACCATTTACAATAATGTTTAGAGAGAGTGTTTTATAGACCCAACGGGTCGGGCGTTGTAATAGTTGTTTTTATATTTCACTGTATTATATAATATTTTGTAAAAAACACGTGTCACTATAATACATAATTTACTTACTTTCTTTCTTACTTATACTTGTGTGACTAACTTACTGTTTTATGGTCATTTTTTTGTATTATTGTCTTTCATTTATGTTTTGTGTATGTGCTATGACTACAAGCTATTTTGTTTTTCCATTACAGTCATTTTTATAAAATAACTGTTTGGAAAAGTATGAATTATTCGAAATAATAAGGATTTTCTTAGCTCAGGCATTGCCTTAGCCGTATTTGGCACAACGTTTTGGAATTTTGGGTCCTGAATGCTCGTCAACTTTGTACTTGTTTTAGCTTTCTAACTATTTTGATATGAGCGGCACTGATGAGTCTTATGTAAAAGAAACGCGTATTTGGCGTATTAAATTATAACCCTGGTACTATTGATAACTATAGGCATATATATGTTTTTTTAGTGATTAAGATTATAACCAGGCATGGTGTAATGTAAACTTGTAATTGTAATGCATGGTAACGCATTATATTTTTCCAAGTTATTGTATGTAATGTGTAATGCATTACATATAATTGTAAATTAATGCATAATGATTAACAAAAGGTTGTGTAATTGCATTCATTACATTGCATTACATTGCATTACATTGCCTTACATTGCCTTACATTGCATTACATGGCATTACGTATTTCACATTATATATCTATTGATCGTATTGTTGCTGATTTAACTAAAGCAGAATTCAAATTTTCTTGATTAGCTAAGAACATAATCATTTGAAGATTGATTTTATAATATCTTTTTATGTGTCGTCCTTCATCGTTTTCATAAATTACTAGAGGGAATTTGTAGATTAAGCCTGGCCCCAAAAACAAGTGGTATAAATACTGAAATGCCCAAAATTACTACTTTAAATGAATAGTAAAACACTCTATATAAGATTGGGTTCTTTTTGTTCTTATTTCATTTTATTTTATACATTTTTATACATTTTCCTGCATAAAATTTATATATTTGAAAAGTATTACAGTATTCCATTTCTGTTAAAAGATTAAATAGAAGATAATTGTTATAATTTATATAACACTATGTTAACTGATGCGAATGTCATACCGGGCAAGTTAGATGTTTTGCTAGCTATATAGCCAGGTTAAATCTACCATTTCTTAAACATAAGGAAATGTATGTACCAAGTAAGGAATTATATAACACAGTTGTTTTCCATCCGTTTGATGTTTGAGATTTTGATTTTGCCATTTAATAAGGGACTTTCCGTTTTGAATTTGCCTTGGAGTTTGTTTTACATATCAATATGTACCAAAGAAAATATTTGAAATACATCAACTGAATAACAACCCAACAACACGTTAATACCCCCAGTTTTTGCTTTCAGTTTCAGCAGAGTAATGTGTGATTTAGTGAATATCATTGTAAATATTATCTGTTGTCTTGGTTTGAAATCGACCTAATCAATATAAGTATGTTGCACAAGTAGTACATGACACATCCAGGGTTTTCCTTGGTCTCTGTTTCCGTATAACAGTATAATTATACTGAAACATAATACCGAGTGACAATACCCAAATATATCGCATATTTAGTCTTATTGTTGCAGAATTTATTGTAATCTATTCAACATTTAAACTATCTGTTGATTTAATACAAAGATTAAAATTAAAAATTCAATAAGATTCAATTTATTTTACATGAATGACTGTAACATAGAATACAGAAATAACGCGATAGGTATTTAATCTGATTTGTTTATTTTTCTGTTAACTCTTCAAAACACCGTCACGTTTGTATGTGTGGTCATATTACTCATCATGCGTGGGAATTGGAGAATTATAGAGGACTAGATATTGACAATAGCAGAAGGTAAGAATTTTTTTTTTTTTTTATTAAAAACCTAAAGATTCCTATTGTTTAGAATAGAAGGCTTTCAACTCCGTTAATCGCACCCGTCTCATAAATGTGAAACAAAAGACTGGAGTACATGTTAGCTAGTAGTTATTTATTGTAACGTTTTGATATATATTCTGACTTAATTCGATTTATAATTATAATTAATCCTTTAGATCTTGATAATTTTCCTCATAGCAGGTATAGAATATAAATATGTATACTTAGAGTATTAATGCAGTGTATTATTTCCTTCTTTAAATTATTGTAAACAATAAATTCCTCCCTTAAAAAGTACTATTGGTGATTTTTTTGTCATAAATCAGATCGTTGATGAACCCCAGTCTGACAAAATATGAAACTTCTAGTATTGAATTGAAGGAAGAAAAAAAATCTGATCATTGCAAAACAATAAACAAAACACAATATGATAGAAAGTAAAAAAAAACGAGGAGCGCTGAATTACAGGCTGACTACTAGGGACAGTCACATAATTTATGGAATGTGTTTATAACATTGAGAATTGAAATCGTTAAAATGATTGTGAAACTTAGTGCTAACGAAATAAACCTGGTGCGTTTGTGTAACAGCACAAAAAACACAGCTCCATTATTTCAAGTAATCTTGATGTACAGGTCTAAAGAAGCATATCAAATGTATATCTATTAAGCTGTATATAAATATTAAAATTTTAGATGCAGAAAACATTAATTGTTGGTATTCATCTATGAAATGTGTACTTCAATCACTTGATATACAAAATTTAGATACAAAGCTCAATAAATTAATTAAATTTGTAAAAGGTAAACTTTGTAATAGTTTTAAAACATTTTGGTTGGTCAAAAGATCTGAAACCTTATCACAAGGTAATAGTAAATTAGAAAATTATTTCAATCTCAAGACTGACTCTGTAAAGGAGGCTTATTTATCAATTAAAGATTTTAGTATAAGAAGAGCTATATGTAAAATGAGAATAAGTGCTCATGATCTTAGAATTGAGAAAGATAGATATAGTAAAAAAAAAACATAGAGAGAACTCAACGTCTATGTCATCACTGCTTATCACATGGATCAAATTCTATTGAAGATGAGACCCATTTTACAGTAAATTGTCCATTATATAATGAACAGAGAAAATTATTATTTGATAAAGTTATCACTTTTTGTACTAATTTTAAAGAACTACCCAATGATAAGAAATATTTCTGGCTGTTCACAAATGAGTATTTACCAACTCTCATGTGCCTAGGAAATTACATTATTAAAGGTTTAGAAATAAGATCCAGATGTAAACAAAATATATGAAATAATTTAATATTTTATTGTTATGAGATTTAATATAATAGTTATATAAAACACATGTTGTGTGTAGGCTCTGATCCTGTCCATAACGTTATAGTATGGTATTAGTTTTGTGTTTTGCTTTTTCCAATCATATTGCGTTGTAAAATGATGCCCTTTATGGGTTCTTGATTAGATTAATAAAATTCTTATCTTATCTTATCTTATCTTAAACTGTACAACTGTAAAGCTGTATATAAACTGTACAGCTGTAAAGCTGTATGTAAACTGTAGATCTGTAAAGCTGTATGTAAACTGCACATCTGTAAAGCTGTATGTAAACTGCACATATGTAAAGCTGTATATAAACTGCACATCTGTAAAACTATATAAGTTGTATATTTTTAAAGCAGTATGTAAACTGCAACTCTGTGGCAATGTACTTTATCTGTACATTTTAAAATCTGTGAAAAAGTTTAACATATATAGATTCTACCAATCTATCCACAGTTTATATACAGTTTTATAGATTTAAATTTAATATACAGCTTTACAGATGTGCAGTTTATATACAGCTTACTAGATGTACATGTGATATTCATCTTGAGACCTGTACATCAAGATTACTGGTACGGAAGTAGCTGTGTACACTGTAACATTGTGACTCTACCAGTGCAAGTCATCTGGATAATATGTTGTTGGTTGTTTTGTTTTATTTTTCTTGTTTGTAAGTCAACTGTTCAAAGAGTCGTGTTTTGGTGTATTCTCGTTCTAAATGTTATCAACTGCAAATTTTTTTTTTAATTCCCACAAATTGTTTTGTGTATTATAATAAATTATAGGGATACACGTGTATAGGGAAATTTTTTATACACCAAATTGAATACTTTTGACTTTTTAAAAATATTGAGAATAGGATTTTCTTCAATGTACAAATTAAACAGATAATGTTGAATCTTGATATTTAGATAATGCATTATGCAGTACACCCTTTATTAAACTAACAGTACATTGATTATGATCTCTGACTGACTTGTTTACACATAATATATAAAGACATATCTTAATGTTAATCATATCACCTAAATATTAAAATTTAACTCAATATGTTCTTAATATAGCGATGACTGTTTTATTGAACAGACTAGGGGAGATTTGTAACATTTCGAAGATATTCAAACAGTTACTTTAACTTTATTTAAGGATCATGTTACAAATTTCAGTGTAAACCTGTGTGGTACATATTGGTGTATTTTTTCATTTCCATAGTTAATTTATCAATGCGAAATACATATATAAAATAAAAAGTTTAAAAGGTCATCCCTGCGAAGGTTAATCTGTAATCAATCTGTAGATTTAATATTTATAGTGTTTTCAAATAGTTGTATATATATACAGGTCCTCGAATAACATAAAATATGGAAATAAACGCAAGTCATTTGATGATTATATTTAAATTAAAACACACAGTTCAAATAAGAGTAAGAAATTTGTGACATATAGAATTTCCATAGATTTCAAATTCTAAAAAGCTTAGACCATGATATAAACATATGAGATATGTTTTTGTTAATGAGAAAGAAGAATACATTCATCGTAGATTCCAAGATTCAAATGTACATGTCTTCTAAAATAATTTCATCAGTGATGCTCGCATAAAAAAGTTTAAAAAAAAAACATCAAAAAAGGGTACGAAGTTGGAAAGAATTTCTCTAAAACCACCATTGTATTACTACATTCTAAAAGCAGAGTCAAGTTAAATATTTTAAAAATCAGGTATTTCTTTCGCAATTCGTGCTTTCTCCGAGATGACTGTCGCGGAATATGGCTTTTTGTTGCTCTCAAGTAAGATTCAATTGGATACCGACTTTCAATCACGTACGCGCAGGCGATTCCCAAGACGTTTGTATGATGAAGTAATCAATGGCGTCATTTCAGATCAAGCATCGTCCTGAACATGCAAGGACTATTTGACACTGGACGTTAAGAGACCAACAATCAATCAATCAATCAATCAATCAATCAGATCAAGCATCATATCGATAATTTCACTCATGTCTTTCCAATTTATAGCCTACAACAATTCAGATTTGGGACAAGCAAAAGAATCTTGAGGGTGCTGATCGTAATTCGATTTCTTGTTATTTTACATACGCTGTATTATATATTTTTCACCTAGTATGATCAAAATGATTCATGTGTGTTATTGACTACATAACGTCTGTTACCAAATAATTTTAATTTGTTTCGTATATATTTTTTTTTAAATTATGATATAATCTGAAGCGCTAGTGGCTACAAATCAAATCAAATCATTTTATTGTTGTAAATCCAAATATTGGATTGTTACCAAGACAAACATGACAATCATTACAAACATATAATATCTATATTTAAACAACATTCATATTCTTATAAGACTATATATTTAAATGTTTTGGAGGAGGTGATTCCTTTGCAAATTTGAAAGTACAAGTACAAACAATCATATTAATGCTATTGTTATAAAATATATCATTACAAATACTATAAGAAAATATAAAATAGTCATAATTTTTTTTACATCCACTAGTTTTTCTTATCATCTAGGCTGTTTCTTAATACATATAAATCATTAACTCCCTTGACAATAATTTTAGTTACGTCATACTCATTAAAAATAAACATAAATACACATTTTTTCTCATCAGACATTTTGGTGAAATCTGGAACTAGGAACTATTTTCTCTACTTCTTGAAAAAAGATTTTGCCTATATTTTTCTAAAATTTGACATTTTAAAGTAAAATGATATTCATCTTCTAATCCTTTTTACAAAAAGAACATAATCTTTTTTCCAACGGTAAGTTCAATATTTAGATAACTATTACTTATTCTTATTTTTATAAAATTTGATATCATGTATCGATCTAAATCTATTAATAAAAAAAATTCTGATTTGTATTATTTTTTTAATTTTCTGTATGTTCTTAATTTGTTTCCATTAGGGTTATTTTGGTCGTGAAAAAGACTGTCTTTTCAGAAATCTGTATACCTTTTAGCTATTTTTTTACCTTCAGCATTTATAAGGCATTTTTTAGAGAACGTACTTTGATTTTCCCATACATGATTATACCCTATTTTTGAAAGAGCATTTTTTAATTTGACCGCAAAACCATTATTAATATTTAAACTACATTTATGGGCGTTAGAAGCATAACTATCTTGTTTTGCATTTATCAAATGGCACCAAAAGCCAACAGAAGCCTTAACAGCATCAAAAGCAATAGGTAACATACCTATTTCTGCTAAAACTGCTGTGTTTACTGCAGCTTTATTTACACCAACAAGATATTTAGCAAATTTTATTTGAAATAAATGAAATACATGATGTAAAATTATTTTCACAAATATATATAGATTTTTATTTATGCTTGTTCAATGTATCTTTCTACTCTAAAAATAAACCTCGTGTTTTCGAGACAAACATATTGAATACAGATTTTATTCCGCTGGCACACATTCTCCTTTATGATACCACTATAATAAGACATTAATAATATTAAACTCTTTTGATTTAATTTCAGAATAATGTTCAGTGTTTTTTTGAGAATTACCCCCCTAGGATTGACATTGGGTATAATAATTGGTCACTTTGTAGACGTCTTTTCGAATGCCCCATGCGCTATGTCTTGTAAGACAACTTGCACCAACTCGTTGAGGGGTCTGTTGGACAACTATTCATATCTAACATTCTTCTTCTTCATTGGCAGTTAAGAAAATTCCCGTCCCTCATCCTGGTCGTCTCACCTTGCAGAACATAAATTATAACTATTGCAATAATAGTAACGATGATATTGTCAAATATATATACGTACAATAACTCACTGCAACGGAACTGTTAACAAGCACATATTAATCAATCAACATCGAATTATGTATAAAATTACTTGTATGTGCAGAAGCGTGCAGGTTATACTACTTGCTTTTAAATTCCACCTCGTAGTCTAATTAAGGAAGAGGTCTTTATCGTTCTTTTTTATGACTATAGCTTCATCCATTATGTAAAATAACTTAATAAAAGATATATTTTGGTCAGACACTTGGAAATTAAATCCAAAATCAATACCAACGTACGTAACACAGAGTATTAAGTAACATGCAATCCTGATACAACAACGATGAAAATCTATAATAAGAAGGATAGCGATAATAGACGGACAAATGTATTGACAAGTGGAATCACTTTGCTTGTGCTTTAAAATTAGAAAAGATGACACCAGTTTTTACTATCAAAACAAAGGAATAAAAGGTCATTAATACATAAAAATAAAAAAGAGAGGTTTAGGACACGTGTCGAAATTAACTCCGACCGTCTCTCTCTCTCTCTCTCTCTCTCTCTCTCTCTCTCTCTCTCTCTCTCTCTCTCTCTCTCTCTCTCTCTCTCTCTCTCTCTCAAAATTCATTTCCCGTAGCATATATGTCTGTAATGTAATCTACATTAATCTATGACAGAACCTACCTATTGTAAATATTGTTAATTTGTTCTCGTCCTGAATATATGCATGATATATTTGCCACTGGACGTTAAGCAACCAAAAATAGATCATACAATCAAATGTTTTTTTTTCAGTATTACATAAATAATAAATAGAAATGTTATAAACCCCCGTTCAGCTGTATATTTTACAATTACTAATGAAGGGAAAACATAAACTAGATTTGATTGTATCGGGAAGGGAGTTGTCTTCATTATATATCAACTGAATGATTGTACGACAAAACAATAAAACTATTCACTTAACAACCAAAACATACGTGCATTTAATTTTAATAGTCTGAGTCAATTAACAAACATATCTATAAAAACCCTAAATGCATTTTACAAGTAGAAATACAATTAAGTTGAATATCTAACAAATGTTAACAAATCTAAATCAATAAACTTCAACTTAATTCCTTTTTACCATTAATAATAATTGTGATTTAAAGAAGACAGTTTATTATATAGTTTAACTAATGCATTAAGAAGAGCAAGTGAGATATATATAAATTCCTATAAAATTACAGAAAAGTCAATAAAAGTGTAATGATGTCATTCGGCCGTATCAAGTCATTAAATGAATGAACTGTGGAGAATACAACACGTGTCTTATTGATTAGGTTTTATTTTTCCTTTCAGAAAAAGGATATTTTTACCTGCAGAATCTGATCCAATCTTCACGAGACAAACTAACGCGTAGATAGAGATACCACAAAGGACTTTCACTTTGCATGAATGTGTAGTTATAATTATAAAGTTGGAGAATTGAAGTATTTACTAAACGTCAACACCGGTATAAGCATGGTGAAGTATTTATTTTAAGTTAAGTAAACTTCTTGTGACACCTTGCAGTGATAAAATTGTTTATAATGGAAAAGACGGGTATTCTCCAGTGTGCTCAGGAATATAACTATCTTGTAGAGAAAGTCAACGTTAACCTTAAATCTCTAAAGACAGAACTCGTAAGTATATATTTACTGATTATTTAATGGTAATAATAATAATAGAGGAAGGCTATTACTCAATATGCTCAAGAATCTGAACTTCTTATGAGAAAAAAAGTCAAATTAATCTGAAATCGAATAAGACATGGGAACGGGTTAGTGTACGTGTTTAATGTATAATAATTTTAGCAATGAAAAGACGATGTGTGCTTTTCAATGCACATAATTATACATATAGTTGTGTCATAGAAAATGTCAGTATTAATCTGAAATGTCGAATAAAGGAAGTGGTTAGAATATATTGTTAATGTATTTCTTTTTTATCAATGACGGCGGTGTGCGCTCTTCAATCTACTTAGAAATATAATTGTCTTGTGGAAAATGTCAAAATACGGAACTGGTTAGTTTAATGTTTATTCCTTTTCCTATATGTGGATGTTTTCTTGTATTGATTTTTTCATCTTAGTTTTTTTTATTGATATATTTATTATGTTTCCTGGTATATGCATCAAAAGTTGACAAATAAACAACAATAACAATGGAATGAACATCATGTAATAACAAAAAATGGGCAAAAAAATAAGATTGGATTTTATTGTCATGACGACATCTGTCCGATACCAACAAAGATCAAAGTGTAACAAAATGAACATCTGAATATACACACATGGCCTTCAAAATAAGCTAAAAGTAATCCAGCAAATTGTATAAAATATACACATGCTATAGATTGTTCAATATACTTATAATACAATACGTGTGCATTAATATTCATAATATGATTTGTAATATAATATATGCTAACACTGTGTAGATCTATGTATAATTGTGTCACCTTTGACATTTTACAAAAACAAACTTGTATTGATTATCAATTATTTACTCTTTTTTTTAGTAAAACATATTATATGTTATGTATGAAATATTTCCTACGCAAACGGTATACATTACAGGTTTTAATAAAAAATATATCGGCTGCCATCATTACGTTTCTGACAAATTTGACATGGTTTTTTTTCACTGTGTTTTAGTGAGATAAGTAAGAATAAATCTGTGTGTTGAAAACCTTATACTTATATCAACACTATACATATTGTCTAACGATATAACATCATAGTTACGACGTATGTAACGTTACAACTGATCTGCATGAAACTTTAATTTTTGCCCGTGTCAAATGTTCGGACTCCTTGGTGTTTTTCCATATAATACAATGTGGAATGTTTTGCCCCATAACACCCATTTATTTTTTCATAAAGACTAAATAGCTCATGAAAGGTCATTTACCAAAATTTTAGAAGATTCTTGATTTTTCTTCTTTTGTTTTGAGACCCAAATGATACCAATGCAAATATTTTGCTCTGTAAACGAAATCTGAAATATCTCGAAAAGGAGGTCCATGACCTATCAATATTTTTAGCTTATCTTTATCCTTAATTGATGCTTTACCAGCTTAAAGTATCAATTTTCATTTCTTACTTTCTGAATTTTTACCTAACCTACCCTAAGTACATCCTTAAGCATTCAACAATTCATCAATCAATCTATATTTCATTATGTAATTAAATTTAGGAGTAATCGTGGATGGAGTACAAATCATTCAATATCTTAATATGTTCGAAGATTGACAGGTCGCTTAAACGGATAGTTGCAAATATCTCAGCATTTCATTGTTCAGGCCGGATCGAATGGCGGACGTACGCGTGCCACTTGCAAAACAAGTTGAACAGATTTTTTTTTGTCTGCACCAGGCAACCTACAAACCTAATATTATCGTTTACAGAGCAAAATATAAGAATTAATATGTTTTGCGGAATAAAAAACACCTTTTAAGATTATATATAGATTTGCTACAATTCCCTTTCTATTATTTCTCTCTTACTAATTTATAATGTTTACTGATAAGTGCCAGGCTACTGATTGCCTTTGGAGAAAGGCCTTCCTCCTGTAGATGTCGGTATAATTGTAATCAGTAAAATTATTAAAGGGGCAAAATTGAAAAAAAAAATAAAAAATAATTAGGAAGGGACATGTAGCAAGTCTAGATTATATCCACAATATTACAATGAGAATAAAATTTAAATATTAAGTTGGTTAAAATCTAGGTCGTCAGGTCAATTATCTTAATAAACCGGGAACACCCAAATTCAACTACAGTATAATAAGTATTGTAAGTTTATGTGCTTACAATCTTAAAAACAATTTAAGTATGCTAAGAGTCAGAGGTCATTATTTTAAATTAATTTGTTATTTACGGAAGACAAAGGCTGGTAAAAATCCTTACCACGCTATCATAAAAGAACATTTCCACGAAATCCTCATAGATATATAATGGTTCTATTAAAGTACGAAAGTGAATCAGATCTACAGTTTGCAACATTTACAGTTTATATTCTGACCTTTTATCGTGTTTTATTTTCTAAATTCGAGATTTTTTACCATTGTACATTTTGAAGTCCTTTTTCAAATCGATCATCTTTTACTAATTCTTTTAATTGAACTGACATAATAAGAATTCCATAGTTTTATTGTTTGGATTCAGATTCTCCTAACAACAGTACTGTTGATATATTTTCCCACGGAGCTTTATCCAAAAAACTTTAAAAGTTTGTACATTCGGCATGTGTTCTGTAAACTTTCATTTTGATACCCATTTGATACTAAAGTAAAAAAAATGAAGTGAAATCAAATTGAAACTAAAATCTTCCATAGGTATGACAATCACCAACAAATGGATTTGTGCTGATCCCTAAGTTTGTGAAAACATATACAATCGTGGTAATGCGTGCAAATATCAAACAACTCGGCTGCCTCTATGTTCGGAATCCCCTTACGTATTTATATAGGTTGATATAAATATCAAGCGATGTTGTGATATTTTGGATATAAGACTACATCCAAAGATATTTTAATAGTATAATATTGTTTTCTAATCGGTTTAAGACAATAGTGAATACTGTTAAAATCTAGGCTATTCATTATAATTACACCTTATGTAAGAATCCTGGATTTTGATTGGTTGATAGCTAGTGTATTTTCACTAATCTACTGTTATCAAATGAATATCGTTCATTTTTTAACACCGCCGGGGTATTTGCCTAAAGGATATGCCCTCTCTGTCGTGGTATTTGCCATATAATTACACCTTATGTAAGAATCCGGGGTTTTGATTGGTTAATAGCCAGTGTATTTTTCACCAATTTACTGTTATCAAATGAATATCGTTCATTTTTAACGCCGCCGGGGTATTTGCTAAAAGGATATGCCTTTTTTACCCTCTCTGCCGTGGTATTTGCCAAAAAATACTCTATCCGACTGGACGCTTGTAACGTCACGATCATCAATGCGTTTTAGTACATTAATATGGAACGCCGTAACTGCCTTATGTGTACTTGTTTCTAGATACGCTTATATTTTTCAATATATGCACATAGTTTTTCTATATATGCACATACATTTTCTCTATATGCACATAGTTTACTTTATATGCACATAGTTTTTCTATATATGCACATAGTTTTACTCTATATGCACATAGTTTACTTTATATGCACATAGTTTACTTTATATGCACATAGTTTTTCTATATATATGCACATAGTTTACTTTATATGCACATAGTTTTTCTATATATGCACATAGTTTACTTTATATGCACATAGTTTTTCTATATATCCACATAGTTTTTCTATATATGCACATACTTTTTCTCTATACGAACATACTTTTTCTCTATATGCACATACTTTTTCTCTATACGAACATACTTTTTCTCTATATGCACATACTTTTTCTCTATATGCACATACTTTTTCTCTATATGCACATACTTTTTCTTCATATGCACATAGATGACTCATAGTTTTCAAAAGATACGTTTTTGCCAGAAATTTAATATTTCTTTACCGACATCGACTACAGAACAGCACAAGGACATGCACAAAACAACAGCCAAAGGTCACTGTAGTGGTCTTCAACAATGGCATCACCTACTCTACCAAGTGAGTTCAAGCAGGCTCCTTACAAAAAGTGCAAGCAACTAGACATAACCAACCTGGAAGACACAGCGACAAAATGACCCCATGAAAACAAAACAACAAATAAAAAAAGACAGCCACTGAACACTGGATCCTGGCTTGGGACAGGCACATAAAGTATGTCAAGGTCACAAACTCTTGTAACTGGGGGTACCTTATACGGAATAATTTACTATTTATGTTGATGGGTACGTGGGGTAGCCCTGTGTGAGCATTGCATAAAATACCTCTAGTTTTACTTTTATAACTACTACATGTCAATATGTTCTGTAATCAGAACCTGGTTTGAGACGAGCTATGTAATGCTAGATTGCCTATATTTTGTGGTTGCTGGTGAATAATAGAGAAAAGTTTAGGTACTAAGTTATCTTAACTGTTGATAAAGGTGCAGAATCAATACAAAATCTTCCTAGTACCAAAAACAATATTATGTCTTTAATCATGCTAAAACAACAACAACAACAATGTTTTACTTTAAATCACATGTAATTTTAATGATTTTGTTAATGTTAATTATTTGCCGAAATGATCTCCAAAGACTTTAAATAGTCATCAATACCAAAGTTCTCGCCTGTTCGATTCAATTCATTATTTAGGATCTCCCTACATTGTTCATTTATAAGATTTAAGGGTTGAAATATTGGCCTTTCTCCATCTCTGGTAGCTTCATTGTTCTGTTCTCCAACTCCTAATTCTGGTAATTCCGTCTCATTCATTTGCATGCCAACTGGGTTCTGAACTTGCCCTGAGCCCCAAAGCTGCAGGGGAGTAGCCTTAACGGTCCTTATTCTGTGACAACCCCATGCTGTAGACCACACATTCAGTCTTCTGTTAATTTCATCCTTGAAATTATAGTGCAGCGCTGCCAAATGTAGATCATTTAAGGGGTCAAGGATATCATGATCCTCTATGTAGTAGAAAAGATTATAAAAATAGCACAAGACGCCTTCAAAAATGTCCCTCCAGAGTCTTTCGATCCGTTGATTATGTGTACTGGGACCTGTGATCATGCCGCTTTCACCTCGTTCCGTCAGCATAAAATCTGCTACAGAAACATGTGGTTTGGATTTTCCATATTTTACACATTCTGCCCGCAATCTCATCATGTCGGTTGCGTTTGGAATACCTAAAAACTGCAATTTTGTTTTGAAAGCAGACTTATTATATCAGGAGTTATAGCTTCCCGTTCAAAACTTTCGTAAACTTCTTGCAATCCCACTTTCCTTAAAACAGTCAGCATAAGTGGCTCTGCCATTTTATTTACCATTATGGTACCCAGGATTCCTTCAGTCAGGAAATAGTAAAGTATATTGAATACAAGTATATCCTTGAAGAACTATCAAGAAAATAAGGGAAAAGTATACACACGGAGAACGATGTGTATACATAGTAAACTATGCGCATATATAGAAACACTATGTGCATATAGAGAAAAACTATGTGCATATAAAGTAAACTATGTGCATATAGAGAACAAGTATGTGCGTATAGAGAAAAAGTATGTGCATATATAGTAAAACTATGTGCATATATAGAAAAACTATGTGCATATATAGAAAAACTATGTGCATATACAGTAAACTATGTGCATATCAAGTAAACTATGTGCATATAGAGAAAAAGTATGTGCATATATAGAAAAACTATGTGCATATATTGAAAAGTATAAGCGTATCTAAAAACAAGTACACATAAGGCAGCTACGGCGTTCCATACATTAACATTCGGTGTAATTAAACAGATATATCATGTTATTGAGGGGTATTTGCGAAAAATACCAGTCTTGAGAATGAATTTCCCTCGCCTTACGGCTCGTGAAATTTAACATTCTCTCGACTGGTATTTTTCGCAAATACCCCTCCTTAACATGATATATCTGTTCAAAATACTCTACCCGACTGGACGCTTGTAACGTCACGATCATCAATGCGTTTTTGAACATTAACATTCGGTGTAATAATCAGATATAGCATGTTCCTGAGGGGTATTTGCGAAAAATACCAGTCTTGAGAATGAATTTTCCTCGCCTTACGGCTCGCGAAATTTAACATTCTCTCGACTGGTATTTTTCGCAAATACCCCTCCTTAACATGATATATCTGTTTAATAGTACCTCCGCTATCATCGTTTGGTAAAAAGGGGGGGGGGGGGGGGGCAAGAGGCCGCATGCCCCGGTAAACAAGAAGATGACCAACAGTTAATGTGAAAAAGCATTAATTTCAGAAAACTGTTTACAGTCCCCGAGAAAATTTGACGAAGAAGTTATACACATAAAGATGTGGTTCATGAGCATTTCTCGTTTTATTGTATGTAGATTAGACCGTTGGTTTTCCCGTTTGAATGGTTTCACACTTGTATTTTTTGGGGGGCTCTTTATAGCTTGCTGTTCGGTGTGAGCCAAGGCTCCGTGTTGAAGACCGTACTTTGACCTGTAATAGTTAACTTTTATAAGTTGTGACTCGGATGGAGAGTTGTCTCATTGGCACTCATGCCACACCATTTTATATCTATGAGACATGGTATGATCGCTAATGCAATGAGACAAATATCCACAAGAGACAGCACTAAGATGTAATAGACGATATTGCTCTGTACGGCCTTCATAAACTTGTACAATGTATAGTAAGCTATATTAGCATTACATGTACATAACAAAAAAAATAAGATGTGGTATGGCCGATGATATACAACTCTCCACAAGAGACAAAAATAGGGTTGATACAGAAATAAACAACTGCCTATACATTTGCATTTTAGCATGAAATCGGGTTCATGAATACTATCGAGAGAAATTTATGTATCACTGAAAAATTATTGCACCAGGGTTTTCGATATCACAAACTAGTCAAAACATTTACTAAATTTTATCATCGGTATAAGGAAATAATTCGTAAATATAAATCAACATGCAGAGATCTTATACGTTCAGGTATTTCACATCCAATCTTTTATGGTAATATTCTTTACAAAGCACAAACATGTCAGTATTCGTCTCAAAAGCTTACAAAACCTTTAAACAGACTTATTAAGGATATAGTTACGATACTGATGTCAGGTCATTAAGGATTGTATATTTTGGCTTTAATATTGATTCACTTATAGGGTCTTTGCATCGGAACTAAACACATTTATTTAAAAAAAAAAAGAGGTGTTGGCATGACACGGGTTATGTTCTTCTCGTATATAGTAAATCCATAACCATGATAACGGGAGGGATTGAGCCTGAAATTCATATGATATTTCAATCAGTTTAATTGAGATCTGGAGCTGGCATGTCAGTTTACTGCTAGTAGTCTTTTGTTATTTATGTATTTTTGTAATTTTATTTATTTTCTGTTGTTACAACTTCTGACATATGACTCGGACTTCTCTTGAACTGAATTTTAATGTGCGTATTGTTATGCGTTTACTTTTCTACATTGGATAGAGGTATAGGGGGAGGATTGAGATCTCATAAACATGTTTAACCCCGCTGCAATTTTGCGCCTGTCCCAAGTCAGGAGCCTCTGGCCTTTGCTAGTCTTGTATAATTTTTAATTTTAGTTTCTTGTGTATAATTCGGAGTTTAATATGACGTCCATTATCACTGTACTACTATAAATATTGTTAAGGGGCCAGCTGAAGGACGCTTACGGGTGCGGGAGTTTCTCGCTACATTGAAGACCCATTGGTGGCCTTCGGCTGTTGTCTGCTCTATGGTTGGGTTGTTATCGCTTTGACGCAATTCCCATTTCCATTCGCAATTCAGTGGCGTAGCTAGGCTATTTTTAAGTGTACGCCCCAACCTCGTCGAGGGGTTTGAGATCCCCAATCGGATCCAGGTTATAACACCTATATTAGTAGTGGTGTCATGGAAAGGGGAGGCCCATTTCTATGATTAAAACTAATCAATACATGCAGCAAGTTGAACATACTTCAGAGACTATTTTTTTCAATCTTTTATGTTTAATGTATCCATTGTGTTGATTTGGAATCTAATGGTCATAGGTGTTAGAGAAAATATCCAAACTCGCCTTAGATTACCGCTTCCTGCGAAAATTGAATCCATTTATCAGCCCTTTACAGGAATTTAAATAATCAAACATTTTCTTTAGATGTTTTTTTTTCTTGATCTGGAATATTAACTCATGACAATATCTGAAGGTTTTCAAAATTTTCATGTAAAACATATTACTAGTTATCCTAGACCGTCTGTTAATTGCTAAAAGGTAGACAAAAGATACCACATGGACAGACAAACTCATAGAATAAAAATGAACTGATATTAACGCCATGACTAAAAATAAAAGAGAAGTCCGTTTGTCAATTGAAAAATGAAAAAAAAAATACTCTCAAAATGTTGCTTCAGACATTAATCACAAAAAAAAACCTGCCAGAGTTTCATAAAATTCGATGCAGCCTGCGCTTTTGTGACGCACCAACCAAAAAAAAAAAGCTTTGGAACGACATATAATTCGGTCTAACGAAATTATTGATATTAAAAAAAAATTAAACCACATACTGAACCAAAATGTTGACTCCGCCGACGAAATCTAGGTTCGCTATTTCTTTCTTAGCGTCATAAATGCTGCAGGCTCGGCTAGAATTCAAAGCACATACCAAATCTCAGCTGATTATGAATTGCTAAAAAAGTAAACAAAAGAAAAGTAAGATGATTTTCCAGTAGATTCAGACTTTGACTGACAGATTAACAAATATATAATTCGGTACCATTCGATCAAAAGTTAATTTCGTTACTTTTATTCGTAATTACAAGCTATTGAAGAAGATTTACATGACTGATGTGCTTTAAACCAGATCTTTTTAATTCAGTGAGATTAAAATTTTTTTTTAATCTAAAATCAAGTGTACGCCCGGGCGTTTTGACGTAAACGTAGCTACGCGCATGCAATTTTATTAAGTACTATGCCCAAATCCAGTAAAAACTTTCATATGAATAATATTTTACAGAAATAAATCAAAAGAAATTAAGTTATAATATTACATCTTCATGTTTATGTATTTGTTCCCATAGTCCAGTGATAATTAAATGTGCTTTTTGACTCTATTTTGTATTGTACCATGTAGATTGCTAATACATTTCTAAAAACAACATGGGAAATGTTTCTTAAAAATATGCAACTACTTGTGTGTTTATCTTGAACCCACTGACATAGTTTTATACTAAAATGTAAACAAACAGTATACTACAAAGCTAACTATTTTACAGAAATGTTTGATGTAGAAAGGCTCCCATCAACATATAAGTGATGATAAAGTTTTATTGACATGACCTCTGTCAACACATGCTAGCACTTGAAATATTGCTTCCTTAAAGTACAAATCAGTTTTATTTATACTACCTCGAAAACAAATTTCGTGTCGGTAGTGAAAATAATCTGAGTGCAATGCAAGTGATCAGCTTTTTTTTTTATACTTTTTTCTGTTTGAAAGTTGGAAGTTATGTCATAAACATTTGCAATTTCGATAACATAAAAGTGCAGTATATAAAAATAGAAGAAAAGATGTAGCTGTATATCTCATTAAAATGTCCCTTTCTTTACATTTTAGTGATCAGGATTTTTATACAAACGCTCAACAAAGTTAGAGGTAAATAGGGACTCTCGTATCCGTCCGTCCGTCACACTTTTAGTTCCACAAAATTGTAAATAAATAGCCACTTTTCATATAAATTTGAATGTTTTGGACTAAATAAAACAATTGATTTTGATTTCTTGGTTTTCACCTCAACTAAAAAATTATTGTTTTAAAAGTTTAATACAATAAATTCTAGGCACCTTAAATCAAAGTTTACTTGATAAGTTAAAGTTTTCTAATATAATTGGTCCAATTCATCGGTTGTCGTTATCAACATTCTTTTTATAAACTTAGTTTTAGAAAAAAAAACGTATACAGTGGTTAGATAATTCCCGTTCAAGCCCATCACAATTTTACATTTAAGATATTTTACGGTTGTCACTATAAAAATCTAAAATCAACATTGACCATAATGACATCGGGGCTATATCCTTTACAATACTTGAAATACATATGTAGGAAGAGAAAAATAACAATAAATCAATTACACCGCTAACAAATGTCTTCTGATAAAACAAACAAACAAACAAACAAACAAAGAAAAAACAAAAAACAAAAACAAAAACAAAAACAAATTAAAAACCAATTGTTCAGAGAATAATTGAAGGTCTTTCCACTAGTAAAGATCTATTTTGATATTGAAATATGAAAAATCAGTTTAAAATGTTAGTTTCTATGGCTTTATGATGTATTAATATCAATTTAAAGCAAAGGTCAAAATCTAGAACGTCCTATTAACCTATGACCTTGACCTCAATTTCAAGGTCACAAACCAAGGATCTTAAATCAAAAGACCCTAGGTCTTTAATATGTTTGGTATAAGAGTAATATCACTTTACGGGTAAACCTAAAAATAAGATGGGCAAAAACTCCCATTTATTGTCTGCGCACCCTTTCAGCCAAAATATACAAGTAAGGACATGTTGCAACTAACAATTTAGGAAAAATTATTTGTCGATATGTCATACGGTATTTGAAAATCAGTGAAAATAAGCAAAAATCAAAATTTAGAACATGACCTTGACCTCTGACCTTGACCTCATTTTCATTTTTTAGGACCAAGGACCTCAAATCTGAAGACCCTAGGTCTCTATCACTTATGGTTTACCAGTTAAAATAATACTTGTATCATTTACATAAGGGGAAATAACTCTCATATGGAGTCTCTGGAAAGCTTCGGTCCAAATTAATTGCCTAATCCTGAAGATGTAACGAGCAATTTGGTAAAATAAATTTGTCGTAATCTTTTACGGTTGCGAAGAAGTACATGGCCACAAGAAAAACGTAAAGTATTTTGTTACGCGGATGAACATTTTTAAAGCGTATTAACTATACGATATCATATTCCAAATATCTAAGCGACATCTTTTGAAACATCAACAATACGCAAGAAAAATTTAGGCGGAAGAAAAAAAAAAAAATAATCAGAACAAAAGCAATAGGTCTTTCCACGGAAAGGTGGAAAGACCTAAAAACGAAAAAAAAACACAAAAAAACAAACGAAAAAACATAAAAAACAATGTTTAGTAACCATGTGTATTTTAACTGCACAATGTACTAAACTATGACATTTACGTGTTCTTAACCCATTTTGCAAGGTTGGATCGGACTTTATTCTGGTAAATCCACATTTCAGAACCTACTTGTCAATGATTTATTGTGAAACATTTGTCAGGCTGATTATCCTGGAATATATTTGCTATGGATCATATATAATCTAACAATAATTAATCTACACGGTCCTTGTAGTTGATTCAAAGCTATATTTGTATTAATCTTATTTCAGCTGGCTATGAAGAAACAAGATGTTAACTTACTGAAACAGCTGATTCATATCAGTGACGTTATACAAACAATATGTCAGAAACAGCACACGCCTAGTCCTGATAGCGCTGTTGACGAGTCACCCACAGAAACCTTCCACAAAACAAAGAGGGCACCACTAGTCAGACAACAAAGTGTTCCTTATTATATAACTGTATTAAGAGCTCAATCTAGTAGTTTTAATTCAAGTTTTGAAGGTATGCATTCGTCTCGTCTTGTTTGTTTAGATAACAAATATAAACGTGGATAATGAATACAAAGTTCAGTTAATGAAAGTTTATAATAATATCACGAATTTTCAATTAGAAGAAATATCGTACACTGACGTGCATACAGCAACGTGTTTATATTTGATTTTGCATGCATTTCAGTATTTGTCTTTTCGGCTTTTTGGTTCAGTTTGTGTTCTTCTTTTTCAATGTTTAACTTATTTTTTTGTTGACCGTTCGTCGTTTTCGTTAATTGCAATGATTTTGTCTGTCGCACTCGGGCTAGTGAATTTTTATTCTCATTTATTTTTGTATATTCCATTGCTTGTTATAATAGCCGCACTTTTATACAATATGAATAGGGTTTCAATTCGCCTTTTCAGAATCTTAACGACTATGGGTAATCTCATTGTTCGTACACCAAATTGAAAATAACGTAACGTCAATGGTTGATTTTTCATTGTTTATCACTTTTTAAACAAATCATAACGTTTTGGTGTACGCTTTGGGAAACATTGCCCATAATGCATCAGATTCTGAAACGGCGAATTGAGTGTGTCGATACTAGCATTGTTTGTTTGTTCAACAACAAAAGTGACCCTACCCAGTTTCAACTGTTTTGCGTAGTCCCTTTTGTTTTTGTGAACCAATGAAAACCACCTGTTTTTCGACATTGCCTTATGACATGATTGTTCACTAACTTGTTCATCATTATAGCCGTTTGGTGATATATTTTACTGGTGAATCTTTAAATCTATATCTTCAATACATAACATAATGTTCCTTTAATGTATCCTTTACCAGAACAATAGTAAAGTTTTGTATTTTATAGGAATCAACGAAATTCCTGAAGATGAAACAGATTCCTGCTCGAATGATGATAGTGACAGTTTACTGTCGGTCAGTATGAACGGAAGTTACTCCACAGTTCCACTATATATACAGAGGGCGAACCGACCTAGGTCCCTGTCGTATGAGGAACCAGTCGGTGGAACCAGTCATGGCAGTATTGTAGGACTGGACGACAGTTTCTTTGAAAGTGTTCTACAAAAGAATATTGCCTTGTGGAAATCTGAGACACAATCAGACAAAACTAAACTATACAGTGGCGACAATGTGATTGGAACTTAGAGACAAATGTGAATTCCACTATTTGATTTTACAACGCAAACGTCCATGCCGTGTCAAAACCAAACATCACTTTCGTGAACCTCTGAAAAGATCTCTTTAATTTCAAATATGGTATACGAAGGTTTTACAATGTTATCAAGCACTCACGTTATCAGACATTTGAAATGTGTGGAGTAATTTTGTATATTTATAACTTCAACTCATGGCCAAAGAAAACGGTTAAAATTAAAAGAATCGCAGTGAGTTTGTATAGGATGGTTAACTTAAAAATTCGAAACGCAAATGTATACCTATATGTATTTATCAACCTTGGATTAGACCAACGAATACTTTATGGGACATAGATGGAGGAAACAATTATATATGACCCGTAACATAATACATATGACATATGATTGAAACATATTTACACACACCATTTAAATTTTTTTTTTTTAACCATATACACTGCTACTTTTGCAGAGATAGTGGTACTATTTCTGTACTTAAAATCTGAAGAACTTGAAATTTAGTTTTAATATTTTGTTCTATTACTTTACTTTAAAATTATTGTTATATTTAGGTACCTTCATTTTACAGTACTTGTTTTAATAATTTTAAAGTAGCAAAATAGCACTAAATATTAAAAGTAAATTTCCAGTACTACAGATGTTTTTGTACAGAAATATTACCTATGCAAAAGTAGCTGTGTACACATAGCATTTAAAAATGATATTTTAATTGTATACATGTACATGTACACCCATCGTTTGAAAATAGTGTTTTTATTGTTTATTGCTTTATAAGCTTAAAACGATAACAGAGAGTTTAGTAAGAAATTAAGTCCTAAATTTCTAGACAGTAAACTCCAATAAATCTAGTAAAATTTTACAAATCGGTTATAATTATATATATTTTGTTATTTTGTTGTCAAATGTGTGCAATATATATTTTTATTATTAAAATTTGAAAATAATAGCGTTGAGTTTGCAGTGCCCAAAACAAGCCAGTTTGGTCAGAATGTAATTTATTATACTTTATATAAGTTATATAGGGACACGGGAAGTCTCTTTCAAAAAGGGTTGCTACGATGGTTTCTGCAATTAAATTTAAAAAAAAGGTGTACATACTAGTTCAAGATTAAAAGACGAGGAACAAATAATTAATATATACGAAAAATTATAAAAAGGATCACACCAGTTCTTATCCAGTTACAGGTTTGCACAAAACTTATTGTGGAATTATTAATATATGACTGTCAACATTGAATATTTAAAGTTGCGCATACAATTGAAAAACGGCCAAAAAGTTGCTTAACTCTTTCTCGGAATTTGGCAAACATTTGAATAAAACGGCTAACTAATCTTTGCATCTTAAATTCATTCAAAATGGTTGATACCTTTTGCATTTAAAATTATACTACCTGTTCATGATCAAAGTATAAAGTCTTCTGTTCTTCATAGATAATTATAATTATTGTCGGATTTTAAGAAGAAATGTTGGTTTTCGTTGTATTTATTTCCGATGCGAGCCTACTAATTGACATTGAGTCATTTATGTGTGTTCTCCTGGCTGTTTTTCTGACATCAGCATATCGTATAATCGATATGTAACCAAATTATTATTGCGTAATGATTGTAGATAGCTGCAATTTCAGTACAAATGTTGAAAGATTGAAATCATGGAACTCACAGAATGGGCTAGATTGATGTAAGGGTTTACTTAGTCGAACTCGTAAGCTGAAAATGATAAAATCGTGATGGAATCTGTCAAATTTTTCGTGACCTCGCCACTGCTTTGAACTCTTGCAAACAGTTTACGAACTACAACACATTAAGAGAAGAAAACCGGATCAACACCACAATCACTGACTCCTGTTCTTTTATAAATACAGCCACATTTCCTCTCTCCTCTAAAAGAGGGACGAAAGATACCAAAGGGACAGTCAAACTCATAAATCGAAAATGAACTGACAACGCTATGGCTAAAAATGAAAAAGACAAACAGACAAACAATAGTACACATGACACAACATACAAAACGAAAGAATAAGCAATACGAACCCTACCAAAAACTAGGGATGATTTCAGCAGGTGCTCCGGAAGGGTGAGCAGATCCTGCTCCAAATGTGGCACCCATCGTGTTGCTCATGTATTACAAATCCGAGAAATTGTCTAATTCGGTAGGTCACATTCATGAAAGGGAAGCCAAGGGCATTGAAGGAACATATTTGATATCATCTGTGAAACGGTCAATCAACTCGTGATGGCGTCCGTAAAATGTACGAAAGGACGATTTCAACTCTAGGTTTAATAGCTTTCTTGTGAGCATCAACCCTCTATAAAGACAATCATGATAGGAAATACACCGTGTAGAACGCCACATGCGGGGTGTCGGCTATGTTTGACATGGGGTGGCAATTTTGAAGCGACGAAAAAGTAACAAGGTAAGTTCAAGCATCAAAATTTCTTATTTTTAGAACTCTCAGTACCATATAATGTATTGCACGGAAGGAACCGCAACATAATCTATTTCCTGAAAGCAGAAGCAGTCGTTTTCAGTGCTCAGTTTTCTCAAACACTTCGCCCTAGTTTTCCGTGTTGCAGATTTTGAGGCTTTATATGCAAATTTCGGTATAAAAAACTACTTTACACAGCTACCCTCCGTATCATTTTTATAGAATTGTATTCCTCTCATTGACTTATACCAAATACCAGTTTCTTAGTTAAAATTGATTGGTTTTAAAACTGTTATTCATCAAAATATAAAGTGTCGCTCGGGGTGTCAGATTTTGCGTCGCAAGGGGTAGAGGCTTGTCATAAAAAAAGAATACATTTTCTTATAAATCGATCTCTATCTGATATTTTTTAATTCAAACACACCTACACTGTTATGATGACAAATTACAAACTTAAGGTATGTCATTTGGTCCATATTTTAGTCTTTTAAGTAATGTGGATTTTTATTGATAGACATAGCAAATAAGCCTCAAAGTAGAAAAAATAATTGGATATGAATAGAAGTGTAATGTTGTTTGTTTTATACTATACCTTTGAAATACAAAAATATATTGACAAATGGACGTAAGAATATGAAATTTACACGTATGAATGAAGAAGGGTGTACCCGATTAATTATCAAATCATTAATGATTTAAATTGAGTTGAATAGGAATACACTTAATCAAATGCTATGAACATATAAATCTTTTAATCTTTCCATGATATGTTTTTCAATTTCGTAAATGCAAATGTATATTCCAGATCGTAAATGATTTTATATAATTTTTATTTAGTAACTGTATCAGTTTATTTTCACAAACTGATCGACGCCCAAATAGATTAATTGTTGTTTAGACACTATGTAAATGCATAAACGTATATATTTTTTTAAAGGAATGGAACGAGAAGGATTTGAAATAGACCACGAAGAGGAGGTTGGCGAGCAGTTTGTTTGTCATGTGTGTGCCAAAAGATATAAGCACGAGTCATCCCTCAATAAGCACCTAAAGATACATAACGGAGAGGAGCACCCTTGTATGCAATGTGAAAAAAACATTCCGTACATTTTTTACTATGAATGAAATCAAAAGCACATGTTTTATAAGACCAAAAACAGGCAAAATGAAAAACCCTTATTTTGTCATGGTAAAGAAAATGTGAATGAAATCAAAAGCATATATTTATACTTTTTGGACCTTTTGGATTATAGCTCTTCATCTTTTATATAAGCTTTGGATTTCAAATATTTTGGCCACGAGCATCACTGAAGAGACATGTATTATCGAAATGGGCATCTGGTGCAACAAAATTGGTACCGTTAATTTTATTGTAAGACCAAAAACAAGCAAAATGAAAAATCCTTGTTTTGGCATGGTATAGTAGATGTGTTTGAAATAAAATGTATCATATGAAGACTAATTTACATGCAAATATGTATTTTTTTTATGACAAGCCTCTACCCTTGCGACGCAAAATCTGACACCCCGAGCGACACTTTATATTTTGATGAATAACAGTTTTAAAACCAATTAATTTTAACTAAGAAACTGGTATTTGGTATAATTCAATGAGAGGAATACAATTTTATATAAATAATACGAAGGGTAGCTGTGTAAAGTAGTTTTTTATACCGAAATTTGCATATAAAGCCTCAAAATCTGCAACACGGAAAACTAGGGCGAAGTGTTTGAGAAAACTGAGCGCTGAAAACGACTGCTTCTGCTTTCAGGAAATAAATTATGTTGCGGTTCCTTCCGTGCAATACATTATATGGTACTGAGAGTTCTAAAAATAAGAAATGTTGATGCTTGAACTTACCATGTTACTTTTTCGTCGCTTCAAAATTGCCACCCCATGTCAAACATAGCCGACACCCCGCATGTGGCGTTCTACACGGTGAAATACAAACACGGGAATATCGTATCAATTGGGAGATGTATACTCCGTATGCAGGTGCTGCTGGAATGTTGCGACTTAGAAATGGAAAGTTCACAATTGGAAAGCCGAAATCATCTTTTTGTCGTAAAGTTTTGTTTTCAACCGACCCTCATTGTCAATATCTAGATATAAGTCAAGATATGAGGCCGACTTAACTGTATCTGTTGTATCCTTTATCTATAGTTCGACAGGATAGATGCTTAGTCATCAAACCGAGGCCGTAGCTAGGCATCTTATTTTAGTGAGGCAAAATAATTGAGCCGAGCGAAGCGAGGCGAAAAATTTTTTTGGGAGGTATGAAATGAATGGTGCAAAATCCTGCATTCTAGGCATTTTTAAAGAGTTTGATAATGTTTTGAATTTGGACACTTTTTATATAAATTTTTCATATTTTAAGACTTTTACTAACACCAAATTTTTAAAAACTTTATTTAAATCTATATGTAAGATAATCATCCAAATATCACTGATTTGAGTCTGCTGCCAGAACATAGAAAAAACATCGATTCAGTAGAGTTTGACACATTTTTCTATGGCCGGTTCAGTCAAATCGTTTCAGAATCATAATTTGGTCTGCTGATATCCTTATCGCGATGAACATGGAGCATGGCAAGACCGCACAATCTTTCGCCACTCATGCATGCTCTTTTCCAAGTTTTCAGTCGTTTCAGGGCAGTCAATGTTTCTAAAGGTAGCACATTATCATCAACACAATGATCAATTTCTTCTTCTAATTCCTTCTCCATCAGCAATTCGGTAGCAGCATCGGTAGTAACAGTTTTGTTTGCAAAAGGGAATTAAGCTTTCCTGTAAGCACCATCATACAGTCGCAATTACAAAATATTAAACTCGCTTTTATGCTGACAAAGAGTAGACAAACTAGGGGTAGAATGAGATAAGATACATGTATATGATTCTATCTATAGAGTAAGTATATACAATATTGGTACAGGGGAATTGGAATGGAGTTTTTGACGTTTACATGTAGTTTCATATTATTTCTGGAAATAGTTGGTGGTATTTTATTCCCAGAATCTATAAATTTAGGGGTTAGCGCTTTGGGTGTCCGATTCCGAAACCCCGAATATAAAGAAACGAAATTCCGTAGTCCCGAATAAGTAAAGACAAAATCCTGTGTTAAAGGTAGATACCATTCCTCAATAATATCAAATTGGAATATGGGATATTCTTTCAATTTTTTAGGTTAAAGAAACATGGATAAAAACTAATCCATGCATTCATGTTTCATATTATTTATATTTTATTTATCTGTAAAGAGAAAGATTAAAGTTCGTGAAATGAATACATAGACAGGACTCCCCCTTGCGATGCCCAGTACTTGATTTGTCAAAAGTTGGTGAAACGGAGAAATGAATACGCAGACATGACTGTCCCCTTCCGAAGACCAGTACTTGATTTGTCAGTCTACTTATCGTTTTTGGATTGTTCTAATGAAGTTATATGCAATACTCAGACTATGTTCACAAAAAAAAACTAGGTTACTAGAGTTATTCCTTCTTTACCTTCAGTGTCGCGTTTCCTTTTTCTACAAGAGCCTGTTTTAACTATAAAGATCCATGGTGATTATCGTTACTAGGTTAATGTAATCGAGAAACATCACCCGTTGAGATGCTGAGTTATATCCAGGAAAAATAGTTTAAAAGGAATGATGACAAGTTATAGAAAAATTAAGGTTGAGACAGAACAACAAATGACTATTATATTTATATATATGTATAAAAAAAATAATCAGTGTCGAAATTTTAGTGAAGCAATTGCTTCACTTGCCTCAAGGGTAGCTACGGCCTTGTCAAACTTTGAATTATTTAGTGAGATAACATCATCTAGTATATAGCGGAAAATAAAGTTAACGGATATTGCTAACTTCTGATCTTTCTTCCTTAAGTTTCACCACCAAAGACACAAACGCCTTAAAGACTTTAAAAAAGTGAATCGGCACCGGTTTTACATGTCTGTGTACCAAATTTCACCACCTCGGGTTTTCATATTGGTGGAATTCATGTTACGCAATTTTTAGTTTTTGTGGAGAAGTGTTTGCTTGTTTCTTTTAAATTGTGATGGTTTCTTTTCATCTTGGTTTTTTCTTTTTTCCTTTATCTGTTTTTCCTTTTTGTCCTCCATGCTGAAATTACAGGGTAAAACAACACTCGATTCGCTACGAAACTGTAGAGTATTCTACATTTTAAGTAAATTGACGTGTTATATTCTTAGAAGTTTAAAAAGCCACAAAGTTCTTCATGTAGAAAACTTTACAACGGTGGTACAAAAAAAGAAAAATCGTAAATCCCCAATTTTCATAATGTTACGTACATCATTGTATCGCATTCATTATATTGCAGTGTACCTACATCGTACATGTAGCTATTGAAGTAGGTGTCGAGGTAATGCATGTATGAGTCAGAAAAGAAAAAAATATAAAACACAATAAATAAATAAAAAAATAATCTACAATCGTCATACATTGTACATGTATATGGCAAGCTTTAGTACGCCCAGATATACATGTATGACTCGTATATCAATTTTACAAATAACACATCTAACTGAATCATTTGACGGTCTCGTGAGAATAATTTACACGAAACTGTTTTTAATAGTTAATAATCATGTGAAATGTATCTTAATAGGACAGAGTACTGAAGAGACAGAAAATATAATGGACCATGGTTATTATATATAATTGGACTATTACATGTACATACATTTAAATACATAAATATAGTTTATGATTTCAAGCAGCTCATACGAATATTATAATATCTATCGTTTATTTAAAATAAAAACCATTATTCATGTGAAAATAAGGAGATCGTTTAAATGGTTTTACTATCTATTTATCTTTAAACTGGGAAGAAAGTGAAATTATTAATTTTTACTTGTTGTATGACCTTTATGTCATTTAAAACTTGTGAGAATAAATATGTATGTAGTGATCCATATTAAATATATAACATAATCCTTAAACGTATCTGAGAAAAATAAAGCAAATGAAGTTGAACGATCATTTTTGGCAATCTTCACTACTTAGTCACAGAAGGATGATATTATTGATAGCATTGCACTTATTCTGTCAAAATCATGCAATACGGGGATATGACAGTGGTATTGGTAGTCGAAAGAAAAAAATAATGTCTGTATTCAAATGAAGCTAAAAATGGCGACACACTAATTATATTTTATGTATCAGTCATCAAATTTTTAATAATGAACCATACCGGACAAACTTTTGTGAAAGGAAATAATAAACGTCACTTATAAACTTATAAAGAGGTTTGGGCCTTGGTGGCTGAATGGTCGAAGTTGTCCAATACTCACGTATCACTAGCCAGTCGACACTGAAGTTGTGGGTTCAAATCCCGCGTACGGTGCAGGTGTAATCAACTTCAATCTTAGTTGACTAGGCTTGTCAGTTTTCCTACCGAATGTCAGTGGTTCTCTACGCCAATAAAAATGACCGATACAAAATAGCACAATAGTGTTGAAAGTTGCGTACAACACTTATCAATTAATATAAAGAGGTTAACTGGTGTTGTTTAAAAAATCAAGATCTTTTAACTTTAATGTACCAGAGTTATCTTTCTTATCTTGTATATAACACAATTTTATATCATAAATTAAGGTACTTATCTGACAAATGTACTAAAGGATTTCAATCTCGTTGGTATTAGAATCGACCGGAAGTTCGAAATGCGAGAGAATCATATGTTATGATACATCCGGTCCACTATAACTATAAGTTTTCTTTCTCGGCGGCTTAGAAGATAGTCGTGTTACTACGTGCTCGTCATGCTGCCGTTTGAGATGGCAGAGGAAAGTAGATACGGAGACATTTCTCTAGTTGAAGCAGATACTTTTGAGGATTCCTCTCCTTAAGTGTACAAGTCATGTGCACCTTCATCTATGTCATTAGTTACGAAGAATATTTATCTTGAATATCTTTTTAGATAGAGATAAACTGTAAACAGCAATACTGTTCAGCAAAGTAAGATCTACAAATAATTCAAGATGATCAAAATTGTCGATTGACCCCTAAAGGAGTTATGGCCCTTAATAGTCAATTTTTAATAATTGTTCATAAATTTTTGAAATCTTTCAAAAATCTTCACTTCTAAAACTTCCTTGCAAGTTTAATCACACTTAGCCGCAATAGTTTTCTAGTTTTAAAAATGTATACGATGACCCCGTCTGCCAACCAACATGGCCGACATGGCTAAAATAAATTATAGGGGTGAAATGCAGTTTTTGCATGTTTAACCCGCCACATTCTGTATGTATGTCTCTGTCCCTAGCCGATAACTCTGTGATGGCGTTATTGATGTGTTACATATGTTTTTTTCGTTCATTTTTTTTACACAAATTAGGCCGTTAGTTTTCTCGTTTAAATTGTTTTACATTTGTCATTTCGAGGTCTTTTATAGCAGGAGTATGAGCTTTGCTCATTGTTGAAGGCCGTACGATGACCTATACTTGTTAATTTATGTGTCATTTGGTCTCTTGTGGAGAGTTGTCACATTGGTAATCATACCACATCTTCTTTTTTTGTATTTGGCTGATATATCTGAAACCAAATTTAGAGAAAATTGTCCTGGATATAAATGCTCATCAAGTTAAGATCCATCTGCACTGAAATTGTCAGACCAATCAGACAACCCGTTGTTGTTTTGCTGTCCCTGAATTGGTAATTTAAGGAAATTTTGCAGTTTTTGGTTATTATCTTGAATACTATAATATACTAGTCAACAAAAGAAACGATACAAGACTTTTTTTTCAAATTTAAGATAAAGTTTTCCGTTTATAGGACCAATATAGAAGGTAGTAATACTTAATCATTATGGAAATATAAATCCGTTTAAAAAAAATATTTTTTTTGCTTTCGTGATGTTTTTTGCCGATTTTTTTTGTTTTTTACAAAATTTACATAAAACGACAATTTGAAAAACAGAAGTTTCAACCAATGAAGCCAACCTCTCATTTAAAGGTAAAGACAATGTTTGCCATCAATTGGTTTTTAAAAATCATACAGTTTCTTCGTTTATCTGTTTACCAAAGTTCGGCCCCACGAGAAATCGTTAAAATGTATACATTATCAACTGATTTACCATAGACAGTATGTGTAAAGTGATATTCAAAAAGCGGTCACAATCTTAAAACTAATCCGAAATGTTCCAAATTTACTGTGTGTTGTTTTCATATCCAAAGCATTGATTTGAGACAAAAATAAAAAATTTTTTTTTTGCATTTTTTGAGATTTCAAAAAAACACTTTTTTTCCCAGAAATTTGAAAAAAAACAATATTTCAACCCATTAGTTTCAACATGAAACACAACTTGATTAGCATATTGAATATTTTTAAACAAAGTTGAAATTTTATTTAGGTATTAGAAAATTACGTGTCGATTTTTTATTCAACTTTCCGCAAAACTTATTTGCACCCTATAGTCGTTTACAGGGAATTTAGATACTTTCCGACAAGTTTTGATTTTCATTATCACATGTGCATACATAGCAAATGAAAGCTTTTTAAAATAGTGTATTTCATTTTGTTTTATATTTAATACTTTTTGATAAATTTTATTTCAAAGTCGTGTATCGTTTCTTTTGTTGACTAGTATAGTTATAGATAAACTGAAAACAACAAAGTGTTCAGCAAAGAAAAATATATGTTCAAAAATGTCGATTGACCCTTTAAGGAGTTATAGCCCTTAATAGTCAATTTTTAACATTTGTTCGTTTTTGTGTAATTATTTACAAAAAAAATTCTCCTCTGAAACTACTTTGCCAAGTTTAATCACACTTGTCCACAATCATCATTGGGGTATCTAGTTAAACAAAATGTGCTTGATGAACAGATGGACAACATGGCTATACATAATAGAGGAGGTAAAATGCAAGTTTTGTCTATTAATTTGAAAATAAACTTTAATAAAGAGAGAAAATCTGACCAGGCAAAAATGTTCAGATTGTTGAGCTCAACCAACATGTCCAAACTCAGATGACTTCTGATAGGAGTTATTGCCCTTTAATGAACTTTACCCTTTTTCATATTTGCCTACTAAATTGAAAACTGTAATTGATACAGAGAAATTTTAAAATGATCAACACGACAAGTTCCACATCAACATGAAATAGGTCAACATGGTTGAAATTGTCATTATGGTAGTTATTGCCCTTTGATGATGATTTTTACTATTTTTTTTGCGTGCTTGCCTTATATCTTAAAATTATATTAGACAGATAGAACCTTAGCTAAAGCAAAAATGATCATAAAAACAAAATCGTCAATGAAGACAATATGGAGGAAATGGTCAGACGACTACTTATTGGAGTTATAATTGCCTTTTAAAGACGGTTTTCACCTTTTTTCATGACGTGACAATATGAAATTCAGAAGAAACGGTCTTCTTATGTCATAATTAAATTTTAACCAATCTTTTGCCGAGAACAGATATTTTACCAGTGATGAAAATTTTTCTTACACCGAGCAAGAAATTTGTATATAACACACAAAATTGAGAAAGCATTATTATGATTACAAGATAACTTTGATATACATTTATATATATAGAACTTCTGACATACAGACCAGACAAATTCTACCAGAACCTCGTATGGCTAGCGCTCTTCTGTGTTTTTTTCCTGAGTACTTTGCATATAAAAGCAAACTCAGGTATACCAGTTTACCACTGTTACTCCAAGTTTAAACATGTATTTTTGATACAAAAGTTACGAATACGTGTTCACTAAAATTTCAGAATTTAAACCTTGAATATTTTACATGTCAAAAAAAAAGAAGTAAAATTCCAAAAATACTGCATGAAAATCGAGGAAAATTCAAAACGGAAAGTCACTAATCAAGTGACAAAATCAATAGATCAAACACATCAAACGAAGGGATAACAACTGTCATACTCCTTCTACTTCTACTTCTACTATATAATGACCGCCTTCAACACGTTGAAGTTTACGTCACTTGTACTGCGCAGTGCTTTGAATTGTGAAGACATATATATACAGTGAAATATAACAAATTTGTGATAATAAACAAAACAAAAAGTTTTCCCCTGAGAATGCAAGTTTCCACCTGACTTGGAATACACATTAACTTATGTAGAAAATACAACAAATGGAAGTTTTTAACGACCTTGACTGGCTATACAGCCCTTGCACGGTCGGTATGACTTGCAGACTATGTAGAAAATGGTGGATCGAACCTGGTTTTATAGCTAGCTAAAACTCTTTCATGTATGACAGTCGCATCAAATTCCATTATATTGACAATGATGCGTGAACAACACAAACAGACATAAAAGGTAAAAAATGTCACAAATAGGGATACAGCAGTCAACATTGTGTTATAATCTTGACCACAATAAAAACAAACAATATTTAACAAAGAAGCACAATGTACTGGCCGGACCAGTGAGTGTAACCAAGATGACTGGGTTTAAGTATGGATAAAATAATCAGGAGCTGACTTTTATTTTACTACCAATCCAAAAGGCGAAAAACTGAAAATACAAATATAAATATAATTTTATAATGTGTTCAATGATAATTAAAGTCCATTAAAAATACGGATAAACAGTTCGTAGATATATAAAGTTGTTAAAGTTTTTTATAATAATAAATAGATGAATATGCTTGCACACGTCGGGTTCTGTCTTGAATTAAATTGTGTTATCGCAGACACGAGCAGTTTGAACGGTTAAATGTTCATAATTTCTTCATAACATAGGAACATATATTTAAACAGTTCATAGCTGATGTAAATACATAATTTGTAATGTTTTAAAGGTAACTCACGCTGTGGTTAGCCACGCATTGTTCCTTTGGACAACGTGTCCCCGGAATGTACTTTGCAGAACTTTGTGTACACGGCCTGCTGAGCAGTTTTCGTCATTCAGAAGAGAGGGGAAAGTAACACGGATTCCTACACTGTCCTGTATAAAACTCCTAAAACTGGAGCACGTGAAGCAATGTACGCAATGTTTAACAATATAAAATGATAATCAAATGAAGAACAAATGATGAATGAGTTCCAGAACACACAAAAAGGCATATAGCACATCTAACAACCTCATTTATTGCTTTCTTATTTTTATGCCCCACCTACGATAGTAGAGGGGCATTATGTTTTCTGGTCTGTGCGTCCGTCTGTTGGTTCGTTGGTTCGTTGGTTCGTCCGTTCGTCTGTCCGTCTGTCCCGCTTCAGGTTAAAGTTTTCGGTCAAGGAAGTTTTTGATGAAGTTGAAGTCTAATCAATTTGAAACTTAGTACACACGTTTCCTATGATATGATATGAAATTAAAGTTTTGACCACAATTTCATGGTCCACTGAACATAGAACAATGAAAGTGCGAGTGGGGCATCCGTGTACTATGGACACATTCTTGTTGTATTTTATTTTGTATGTTAAATACACCAACAAAGGATTATAAAGATTTTAAGTTCTGTGACCGAAAGGTTAGATTAACATTAACTTTGACGTAGAATCACGCGTCTTTTACGGTTGTTTTTACAAGAACTAGGTTTTGGCATTTTTGTAGTAGAAGAATTTAAATTATGTTTTTTTAGTTGCCAATATAATTAAAAAGGGTTGTTGGATGATCCTTTGTCAAGGAATTGATCTATTCTATAGATTTTAAAACTACAATGAAATAAACTATCCATGTTCTCTATTTTTTGTTTAGATTGTTATAAACCAAAGCATATAACGTTCATCAAAATTTGATTTGATTGGATTATAATAAAGACGATACGGACTATAAATGATTCTTAATTTTTGAATCTATAATCAAATCAAACTTTAGCAATAAGGAACAATCAATATCCCTAACAATATTGTACGGGAACAAAAGCCTACAAAACCGAAATCCAACGAATGACGGAGACATACACTCTAATCTTAAAAAAAAATGATAAATCAAAGAGCTGAATAGCTCTGAGGGGAAGACGGCCCTTGTTTCTTTATTTGTTTTTGTTTTTTGGGGAGTTATCTTTTGATAAGTATTCATATAAAGAATGAAAAAAGGAACAGCTGGAACATGTAGAAAGGTTGACAATATTTCAAATCAATTGTTGTTTAATGTAATTTCGTGTCCTTAGTTTAGGATTTAATTTGGATCAATGGAAGAGATCTGCATCTTCTAAATCTAAACATTCGATTAAAGTTGATAGTTAATTATCTAAAATTCAACTGAATTCTGTCATTTAACAACAACTACAATATTTTAAAAAAATCTTAATTGTGTACCATTGAACTGCAGATTAGGGCCATTTTCCATTTTTGTGACAGTACTCTAAGATTTTTCATTTTTTTCTTAACTAAGTTCGGACTGAAAAATCTATTTAGTTTTAAATTTACATTGATAAAATTCCCAGTTACAACTCTCATCACAGGGAAACAGGTACTAATAAAAAAAAACCAATATGATTGATGTAAACTGTGTGAAGCTTGTTTCCCGATCCTACATTTTGAAATATTTGTAAATTTCATGAATAAATAGGTTTAAACTATAAAATGCAACATTTTTAATTTTTTTATTATTATTACAATGATTATGTTGTTACACAAAATTTAGTTTTAATGGAAGACTACACATCATTTACTAAATGTTACATTTTGAGTATTCAGATACATTAACTTTTATTTTAGTGGATAATTAATCATCAATTGGAGGAAGATTCTCTAAACAGAATTTTACAGAAAAAATGAAAAAAAATCGTTTCTCTCCACAATCTCATGAATCCCCACGGTCTTTGTTTACTTTGAAAGTTGTTGACCTACAAACTAAAGTATTGCATGTTGATGCTTGAATCATCTACAGCAAACATAATTATATTGAAATTTAACAAATACTAATTTTTAATTACTGCACGAAATCTAAGAATGATTTAAATAACCAGTGAAGGATATCCCTGCTTCTGCGTATTTTGGCATTCCAACAAAAACGTCACTTTTAAATATAATGTAGGTTGGATATATTTTGAATATCTCGTAATACTGAATTTTCCGGATTGTAAAAGAAACGTAAATAGTGTAAAGGAGAGCTCAAAATACGATAATTTCACGAGAAACAGAAGGGAAATGTGTAAAAAAGTGTTTAAAGTCAATCTATTCATTTGTGTGTATCCTTCTCATCAATCTCAGTAAGATTTGTTGTGGTTTTTTCCACAATATAAAAACAAATGAATGATGTGAGGGGATGTCACTCTGGTCAACCACATAGGGGATTGACGGCTTGAAACCGTCTTTCCCCAAAAATTAAATTGAGAATATGCATTATTTATTGTTCATAATTATAGATTCATCTATCTAGACTTTCCGGATCATCATGGTTGTTTCTTTTAGTGAGTAGAAGTAGCCTTTCCAGGTTTCCCAAATGACGCCATCAGCAAATGAATCATGGTTTCCTTTCAGATAGAGGCCATTAAGGTTGCTAAAGTGACAATCATTATACCACCAAGCACCCTTAAACACCACTGCATATTCCCCGTCCCATTGGTCGTTTTCCTTATCTTTTGTTGAGAATATCTGTCCGTTCTGAAAAGCCATCGAATCTCCTGTAAATATACGTAGTATATTGAATAGAAATTCAAATACTAAAGTTATATCCAAATGCATAACAACGATGTCATTGTAATATTGTTGCTATGTATTCGATTTTAAGGTTGCACTTTGAAAATACAGAAGTTTCTCAAACCACGCCTCTTTTGTGGAGATTTAGAATATTCATAGATAACTAATTTTGTTTACATACTGGTTTCCAGTTCTGATCTGTAGGTTGCATCTCATAGAGACATAACTTGGGAATGTTACCAGTTAATATACAGGTGACTATTGCTTATATTAAAATCTGTGGAAACCCTACAGTCGAGGTAGGAATAGTTATGAAATTTAGTGTTAGTTTAAACTCTTAGAAGTTCGGAGCATATAAACGTTAAAAATATGAAGCACAACCCTATGTTTTTACCTTTGAAAAAAAAATAGTGCATATGCACTTTCCATTCTAGGAAATGATTTTTTTTTTTGAATTTCATAGTAAAAGTGGTACAGTTTTAGCCGTAAAGGGAGTTCCTTTGGGAAAATGCATTGTCAATATTTACAGTAATGACATTTTGTTGCAATAAATGAATAATTCATTACTTTTTCCGTTGAAATATCGAATGTTTGTGTCTATCCGTTTGCAATTTGATATTATACTATAGCATTTTGATACTTTCTTTATCGAATATATGTGTTTCTTTTTTCTAAATAACCATGAGATTAAGTAAAGATACCATTGAGAAGATTCTAAAATCAAGATATTTCCTATGAGGGCGTTGACTTGTTACATTGTATGAAAAACGATACTGTACGCAACAGATTGATTATAGAAAGATTGGTTGTTCTCGAAGTCTTCCATATCAATCCTCAACCTGTAGTGTCCTTGAGAGGTCAGCAGATGCAGATGGTCGTTACCTGATGGAAATTTAAATTGAAAGCAACTGAAATTTATACTATAGGTGAGGACTCTAATGGGGATGTCAAGTAATCACATAACCACTAATTGTGTGCCTATATAATCACAGGAAAGTCAAACAATAAAATACAGTCCTAGATTATCAAATAATCATGACATATTTTGTCTGGTAATCCAATAATCAATATAAAAACGGCCAAGTAATGACATAATAAAAAAACAAGAGAAGGCTCATAGGAGCAAGAAAGTGTGTTTTCTCAGTAGCCGCGAACATAATTTAATCAGGTATTATTTGTAATTTTTTATTGTTTTTGTTGTCTTTATTACTTTACTTATCCTCTTCATCCCCAATAGAACATGAGGCCACAACAAACTGCCTCCACTTCTCTCTTTCCTTAGCTATGTACTGGGCTTGACCCCAGGTATATCACATTGCTTCTAATTCTGCAGTAACAGTTCTTCGCCAGGTAATTCTCGGTCCCCTGGTTTCCGTTTTACTGGTGGTGTCCAATATAGAGCTGTGTTAGGTGTGCGATGTTGATGCATTCTCAGTACATGGCCTAACAATCTAAATCTTCGTTGTTTAAATTCTGCTGTTTTACTCATATAGCATTACATTTCTCCAAAAGGCTCTTGGTGCTGACCTTATTTGGCCAAAATATTCTGTTGAAGTTACTTAGGCAGCTAGTATGGAAAGCAATTACTTTTTGAAGGTCACTCACTAAAACACGCCAAGTTCTGAAACATACAGTAGGACATCTTTTACATTGCTGTTGTAAATTCGCAGGTTGGTCCTTAACTTGTACTGGTTGGACTTCCAGATTGTATAAAGTCTTGCAAATGTGGCACGTGCCTTAGATAATCTTGCATTTATATCCTTCCCTGTCCCATTTTGTTTACTTATGATGCTTCCAAGGTAAATGAAATCTTCAACACTGTTCACTTGCAGGTCATTGATTGATATTGATGTTGTATTTCTAGTGTTTATTGACATTACCTTGGTCTTCTTTGCATTGACATTCAGACCAGTTTGCTTTGCATAATTGTTAAGTATATTGGTCTTCTCTTGGAGGTGTTCACTTGTTGATAATATGGCAATGTCATCAGCAAATTCAAGGTCTTCAAGCTAGTTTAACATGGCCCACTGGATACCCCCTTTCTTGTTCTTTGTATCCAGTCAACGGTCAATAAAAATAGGATTGGTCACATAAAACATCCCTGTGTTACATCAGATTAACATCAAATGAGTCTGAGATAGAGCTATCAAGGAAGACACTGTATTCAAAGCGGTTATAGAATCCTTTTATTAGTTTCAATATTTTAGGTGGAATTCCATATGATTTAACAATGTTCCAAAGAGTTTCTCCATGTATATTGTCAAAGGCCTTTTTGAAGTCAAATAAATTAATGAAAAGTGGTGTGTTCCATTCAGTGCATTGCTCGATGATGTTCCTCAGAGTGAAAATTTTGTCAATGCATTCTCTGTCTTTTCTAAAGCCTGCTTGTTCTTCTCTTAGATTTTCATCCAAAATTTTATCGATTCTTTTTAGAAGAATTTTGCAAATTCCCTATTAGGGACAGACAGTAAATGTAATCTTTCTCCAGTTTTCACAGTTGAGTAGATTGCCTTTCTTTGGTAAGTCCCCAAGCAGGCCTTTGCTCCAGCTTGATGGAATGTCCCCTTCTTCCTAGATGACAAGGAAAAGATTGTGGAGTACTTTGGATGATGTATCTAAGTCTTTTGTTGATGTTGCTGTGTATGATCTGTGTTATTGATGGATGCCCCATATCCTTTGTTTTTCCATTGTTAAACTGATTTGAAATAAGATTGCTGATGTTTAATGATAAATTGATAAATGAATAAGACACGCATGCACAATGACTAAACAACAACATCCTAAATGTTTGCTACTTTGTTTCAAAATAACAAACTTTTAAAAAGTCTGTTATAAGTTTATAGTATATGAATAAGGGAACAAAAAAAAACAAGAAAAAGGGTCCATTTCCCTGTTTTCTAGATGTAAAATAATTCTTTCATGTATTAAACATTGACGCCTTTTTTTCTATCAATAACTATGAAATAATAACAAGGATGTTTTAAGATTTTCAAATATAGCTTTCTAAAACAATATATAATGAAATTATAAAAAGAAAAGAAGGGGTTGGTGGACAACTCTTTTAATAGCACTGTATGGGTAAAACCAGAGGATTCAGAATATCTGACAAAAACACAAAAATAAGAGTAGCAAACATCCTTATTACAACTACAACTGTAAGTTTGTATTGATATAAAAAAAAGAAGACATAAAGTACTGTATCGGATACGCAATGGAAGGCCTGATGAAATCCTAACATGTCTCCCTTATATGTAAATGTATGTATTACCTAACCAAAACTCTTGACTCTTGTCACCAAATCCTTGCTTATAAGCGTTCCATTCTCTATAGAATAGTGTCTCTCCGTTCATTCTACGTTGAAAAACCTGAAAATAATAGTAAATAACAAATATGCTCGTATAAGTCGTACAATTCATTTGAAAAAGCAATGCCAAAAAAATATAATATATCTTGAATACTCAGTCTTTGAAGGGTAATTGAAAAAAGCAAATATTTTATAATAATGATAGGAAAAATAATATATATGAAATTTTTTTTTTTAAATTAATTATCTTTTTAGATACTAATATAAATGATAAAACATAACTCGCTAGATACAAAATTTCAAATAGGTCGGTGAATATATTTATTCTTAGTTTATTTACAATTTTTTTACTGAACTTTCTTACCGTATATTAAGCCGATTTAATTTTAGTCAATTGAATATATTATTAACCCATCTATTTGAATTTTTATCTCGTATTCATTTCAAACTCACAGTCCAGCCCCCGCCATGTTTCTCCATTTCACAGAAAGCCTTGAAACAAGAAATTTTATCCGTTTTATCCGCGTCGATCTTGTAAATCCCACTATTGGAAGTTGTTTTATCCAGGTCCCCACAGTCAGTTGGTCTTTTTACTGAAAGCAAACTATATATTTTTTAATACACATAACGTTTTGTCCAAATATTACTTGAGGCTTATGATGTAACAAATTATTCAATTTATTATTATAATTTAATATCATTTAAAACGCGATACATGTAAAATTACTATAAGAGGAATACGACACAGACATGACTAAAAGTGAATTGAGCGACTCGGGCTCATCTCATGCACATACCATTTTTAGAAACAAAACTCTGGTTTGTCATAAAAAAAAAAATCCCCCCCAAATAATTTATTGCAACACAATTTATTGCATTTATTAAATGCATTGGCAAAAATAATCCGACTCAGGTATAAACAGCACCCCCTTCCGAAAATTAAATAGTTAGTTCCTAAAACTAAAAGCATGGACCAGATGCTCGTTTTTTTTTTTATGAAACACAGGTTGATGCCGTATTATGTTACAATATTAAATGTATTTTTGTCCAAACCAATTTTTGCTAATTTATACAGTAAACTTCATTTCCACAATGAGTCAAATGCCTTTGTGTGTCAATAAAGCAAATACAACAAATGGAAGTTTTAACGACCTTGACTGGCTATACAGCCCTTGCACGGTCGGTCCTAAAGCAAATATATATCTTACTATTATTTTTATGTAAAGATACTATCAGCTGTCCTGTTGTTTTCTCTTAAACCCTACCCGAGGAGTAAAACAAGGGGTCTCCATTTGTCCCCCTCTTTTTAATATTTTTTATGAAAAACCTGGATAATATCTTCTGTTCTGAAGACTCATTCCCACCAAAACTGGTACACTCAACCCTTTTATCACTATATTTTGCGGGTGATTAACTGTTGATATCAGAGATTAAAGAATGTATACAGAACAGTAAAAATAAATTTATTAGTTTCTGTGAAAATTACTATTATCAATGATTATCGACTTTAGATGTAACCCTTTTAGAAGTGTATCATTTTAGTTTAAATAAAGAAGTTATTTTGAAAATTCTGAATTTAGGACACAAGTTTTAGTAAATGTGACCTCAACTTTAAAAGTGTATAATGAATTGATTATTGTTTGCTCAATGTCCAGTAGCAAATATTTCATGCATATTTAGGTTGACATATTAAGATAGGTAATACAAGTCTATACATTATACCATTGCAGTAGCAATGTGGGCTTTCTTGCACTCTGTCGTCTGCTCATCTATATTTGTCCATCAAATATTTTCATTACTCATCCTTAAAAACTGATAAAAAGGATGAGTTCATATTTGATGAGCTGCTTGATAGTTATGAACTATGATGTGTGCACATTTTTGTGTCTGTATCCGTTTTCTGTTTGTTTATACATGTATTTTAATATGTTGAATAAGCTCAAGTTTTCCATAATTTTATTGATTATGCTTCTAAACAGAATGACTTCACATTTGGTTAGTGGTTTTACCATGATAAGTTGTGTCTGCCATTTTGGATTCAGATACTTTCAATTGTGAATTTTCATATGCTTAGCAAACTACTGATTTATTCTTGTTTGTATATAGAATAGATCCCTGTGTATCTATTAAACTAATAATTTGTTATATAAAAAACAGGAAACTAAATTAAAAGTACAGAACATTTTATATTGATATGATCTAGATATCAACCAAAAACATATTCTTAAAACGTTTTGAAAACATTTTTAAAGCACAGTCGCACTTGAAAGAAAACATCACAAAAAACATTTTTATAACACTATTTGATGTTCATGATGTTTTCCAAACGTTTAGAAAATATTTCTAGAAATTGTTTTTGAAAAGATTATCAAAATGTTTAATACGCCATTGTATTTCACATTATCATGATATTTCTTGGCAACATTTTCATCATATGCAAAAAATTTAGGAAATATATAAGAAAACGATTTTGCGATATTGGTCAAACCATACACTTTTATATTTTTCGTACGTTTTTTTGCGATATTTTATTGCGATATTTTCATGATATTCGACTAAACTTTTTAATAACATTTTAAAGATGTTTTTGTGTTTGCTGGTGGCCGTTTGATTGTTGGTGGCCGTTTGATTGTGCGCCTGACAGAGGCGGAATGTACAGATTATGAAACAGGAATCGAGTAATTTTGTGACATAAACTATTGAAATCGGTATTGGATTCGACCCGGAACTTGATAATTATTAGTAATATTAATTATGTAGAAACAAAAGGGTCTGGAATAAAAGTGTGAATTTTAATCTACACCATTGTCCTATATTGTTTATATATATAATTAAATCCAGCGGGCAGTACGTCGACTAAACATGCGCGAAAGTGTATAAGACACGGATCAATAACGGTCTCCAAATTTGGATATTTTCTCAAAATTGGCGTTTTCTGTGGAAAAAAGATTGTTTCAAAGACAAATTAGGGAAGTACAAATCACTACATGTATACGTCATACTAAATTAAAAGATTAGATATGTTACATTTTTACTGCTATCCAAAAGTGAATATAGATGATAAGTATGCAAAGTAATCAAATAAATTCCGTTCGTGAACTGAAAATCAAAATTAAGGCATGTCGAACTTTTCTATGTTGAGAGCAAAATGTGAAAAGTGAAATCAATAGTATGACAAAAAGTAAGAAGATATGTCTGGAAAACAAAATGCATCAGACGAAGATAAATAGTCGAGTATTGTACGATTGATTACTATTTGTAGGCACAATAAGATTGGATAAATATTTTGGTGCCAGTTCGTGTTTTGATTTATACATTAATAATGATTAGTGTTAAAGTATTCTCTTAGTAACAGGAACAATTCCAGAATACTTAAATAGTTCAAAAGATGGTTTACGAAGATCATGTTCGTTTAAAATCATTCTAGCGATATTATAGCTACTTCAAATAAAACATAATCATGGTAACTTGAGACACAACAATGTTGGTGCATGTAACGTTTTATTGCTAAGAAACCATGTCAATTGACAGGAAAAAAACCCGATTATTTATAGGACGTCCCGTTTGTCCTTTATAGCTCAGAAAACTTAAATGCTAATTAAAAAATGATTACGATATCCAGAGATAAAGTCTCATGAGTTTGTCAAGAAAATAAAACAAAATCTGATGAAGTCAGCAATCAAACTAATATTCTATTATAATTTAAAAAAAACTTCTTTGCTAAGTTCTAATCATACATACAATAGAACTCCTCACTTATTCGAATGAGAACTGCATTTTGTCATTTTTCTGTCGTTGGGGTACAGTCGGTATCCAATATGCATTGTTTTATGGAGTTAGCATAACTTGCTGTGACACAATCTACATCGCTTGTACAAAGGCTGGCACAAGCTACAGAAGAATACGTTATAGTTGTAATTGTTGAATTACTGGAAATTATTCTTTTTTAAATTATTTAAACGACACCATAAAAAAGTATGGTGAGAAACAAGCCGCCCTTTTCCATCAGTCGTTGAGGAAGAATAAAGTATATATTGTCTTATCCGGCGTGACGTAGCAGCTTCTAAGATACAACATCTCGGCATCACTGTAGGTGAAGCCTTTCCATCGATACGCTAATCACCGTCTGTATACCCGAGGGGAACACGTATTGGCAATAAAAAAAAACGGGTGTGAAGAAGATAACATATTTTATCTTTGTAAAATTTAAATCTGAATTAACTGTTTTAATAGCTTCATTAATAATTGATACATCAATTATAACTCACACAAAACATGGATGCCTCATGTTCAAAACTGATGTGCTTGTTCGTGTTCAATCATATGTTTATTTGAGCATACTATATATGCACAATGTTGTATGTTTTGCTACTAGTTAACCATATTTGTAAAATAATATTGTGAAAATATTCAACAGAGTTTAACAGATCAAATTGATAAGCAAAGTAGGGTACTATAAACATGAAGCACCAAAACAGTGTACATTTCTGATCGCTCGCTTGCATAAAATGTTTTTTATATTTTGTTTTTTAAGATATTTCAAAAATAATAGCGCTCGCTAGTTAAACTCTCTTTCAACAGTGAAATAGGAAAAAAAATACAAATATTTTTGTGTGGCCTAATTAAGCTTGGGTTTTAAAATTAAGAATTTTCAAATAAGAACCTGTGCATTGTATGTGATATTTTTTCCTTCATACAATAGTCTCGAAAGGTGGATGTAAGAGAATAGACCCAAAAGCAATTAAAAAAATCCAAATGCTTGAAACTATACATATGTAGTCAAGTTTATATTGATGTCTGTATCTTTTTACGTGTCAAATTTTTTAAAATAAAAGAACAAAACATTGTTGTTTTAAAGATATCTGAACATACAGGTATTGTATGCTATGATGAATACCACAAGAAAATCTGAATTAAGGATGTACTTAGATGAATTTTAAATGGCGGAAAAAGGATGAATCGGAGTATAACATTATATTTGCGTTGGCATTATTTGGGACTCAAATCGAAATAAACGAAATCTGCTGAATTTGGCTAAATGACCTTTTAAGAGCTATGAAAGTCCTCTACGAAAAGAAAAATGGGTGTTATGGGGAAATACATTTTACCCAGTATCGTAGAAAAAAGGATGACACATATATCATTTTGCAGTTGAACGTCGTCAAAGAAGTAGGTCCGGTAAGGACCGATTTTGGCCTCAAATTTCAGGTTCACTTTACGAAAGATTTTGACCACTTTTTAAACACTTAAGTGTCGATTTCATTTGAATCAATTAGTTTATGTGAAAGATTGTAACTGATTTAGTCATTAAAAACAACCCGATTCAAGCTCAAATATGAAAAAACTACCAAATATGCCGAAAAATGTCACTTTTCAGATGTTTTTTGTCAAAAATGAAAGTGGCCGCATCCGTGTTCATCCTCAACCTTTATATATGTTATGTATTATCATAAAATATAACTTACATTTCAATATTAAGGATGAACACTAATGCGGCCACTTTCGTTTCACACGAAAGCCGTCTAAAATTTAAATAAATGCTAGAAATGTGAAGATTTCAGTAATTTAGCATGGCTTGATGGTGCTAGTACCCGATATATGTGCATTGCATTGTCAAAAACAGCCCACATATATGTAGCAGATGTATTTTACTGTCCAATAAATAACTAAAAGTTTACATTTTAACAATTTTGTAAAACCTCTATATTTTGCGGCCAAAAAGGGGTCTTACTGAACCTACTCCTTTAGATTTTAATGATTTTAATACTTTGAATAATAATCAAACATAAATGCATCTTATTCATATAGATTTTGTCTCCTTACTACATGTTGTAGGTACTGCATGTTTCTCATTTAATTACAATATGACTTATATTATCAAATTATGATATAAAAGAGTGGCATGAGATGCCGGAGGGACATTGGAACTCATAGATCGAAAATAAATATAATCTGTTCCTTCAAATAACGCTTCTGCTGAAATCAAAAGACAATTTCACTACGTTGCTTTGTGGTTGCTTAGTGCGAATGAAACCTGCACTATAAACTTTGTGTGTCTGACACGCTTTTTTTTATTTACCTTCACGAGGATTGCTTCAAAATGAATACCACATAGTCAAAAGTAAAATCACAAAAATAACGAACTTAGAGGAAAATTCAAAAAGAAAAGTCTCTTATCCAATGGTAAAATCACATGCTCATACACATACAACGAGTGGATAACAATTGTCATATTCCTGACTTGGTACACGCATTTTCTTATTAGAACATGTTGGATTAAGCCTGGTTTTATAGCTAGCTTAACCTCTTATTGTATGACAGTCTTTTAAAATTCCTTTATATTTACGATGTGTGAACCCAACAAGTAGACACAATAAGTTAAAATGTCAAAATTGAAGTACACAGCAGTCAACATTGTGTTATTATCTAAATCACTATAATCAAGCAAATATTTAACAAAGAAACACAAAAAGGCATATACCTATAATGGTTTACTTTTTAAATTGTTATTTGTATGGAGAGTTGTCTCATTGGCACTCACACCACATCTTCCTATATCTATATATAGACAAATAAAATTGAAAATGGAAATGGGGAATATGTGAAAGATACAACAACCTTACCAATGATCAGACAACAGCCGAAAGTCACCAACGGGTCTTTAGCGCAGCGAGCAAATCCTGCACCCGGCGGTGATCCTCAGCAGGCTCCTAAATAAAATAGTGTACTAGTTCAGTAAAAATGAAAGTCATGCTCAGCTCCAAAACATATAAATGAATAAATGAACCAAAAATTAATAAACATACAAGACTAAACAAAGGCCAAAGGCTCATGCCTTAATGGGGCGTGGTTAAACATGTTTTGCCATATCTCAATCCTCCCCCTCTCCCTATACCTGTAGTCAATGTAGAATAAAGAAACACATAACAATACACAAAGTGAAATTCAGTTTAAGAGAAGTCCGAGTTCGATGTCAGAATAGGTAACAAAAGAAACTAAGCAAAATGACAATGATACATAAATTAACAAAGAACTACAAGCAGTTACTGACATGCCAGCATTTGCTAAAATGAAAGACAAGAATACAAAATTTACTTTAATTAAAGGACTGGATGAGCAAGTAAAGAGTCACCACATATGTAACAAAGAAACAATAAAAGGCATATAAAAAAACACATAAGCAAACACGAAAGACAAACATACATTCAACAATTTACCATAGCGCAATAACACATCGATGGGATGAGCCTCAAAGATCAAAGAGTTACTTGAATAGCTGCAACAGAAAAATAATTCAACAGGAGAGAAGAACAAAAATGAAAAAGATAAAAAGTGATATTCAACGATTTATGCAAGGTCAATAAAAATATATTTTGGATATGTTTTTTTAAATGGGCTTTGCACGAGAACGCACCGGTCCTCCTTATAAGAACTCTTTCATATATACAATCCAGTGATATCACTTCGATCTGAAAATGGGATGGTTTTATAACGCCACGTGTGTAAACCGAAACATATGGGGAAAGAAGATTCGCCAAAAAGGCAGCCGTTCTATGAAAAGATTTGCCAAGTGATCTATGAAACATCCATTCTGAGAACGTGTTCAAGAAAAACCGGAAAACACATTTATTCAGACAAGTTTTTTCATTGGTCCTACTATATTTCTATATCATTATAATTTCTAAATATTAAGCAAATGTGTTTGGATTTATAACTTACTTTTCTTTGTACGGTCTAAATTTCTCCTTAATTGTACCATGCCAATTTTATATACATTTTATTTTTTATCATTACGTTTAAAAGTATATTCTATATGCAGTTTATTTTACATCTGTTTGTTTTAGGACTTTATAACATGGGCTTATATATTTTTTTGTTAATACTTATATGTGAATGAATATATGTTGTAAAGTGCTCAGGTTATTTTTTTAATACTATATATTATAATGCACTTTTAAATACTAAAAAAAACCCAATAAAATTAATAATAATATAGGTTTGGCTATCCATTAAATCAGGTTCAAGCCACCTTTTCTTAATAATGTCCATCACCAAGTCAATAAATGGCAGTAGTTATTAAATAGTCCATTTATATGTAAGTTGTTGTTTTGCTTTGTTGCTCTTCAGTGATCATTTGGTTCCGTAGTTTATAGTTGATGTGTTTCCCTCGGTTTTAGTTAGTAACCCAGATTTTTTTTTCTCTCAATCGATTTATCACTGTTTTATTTTTTGTTTATTTCGAGTGTGTATATGTTGAATTTCCGTAGAATTACATTTACAATATTATAGTATTTGGATAAATGATACCTTCAATAGTTTGTGGGCTGCTGTTTGTCTGTCACTGCATCATTTGTAACAACAGTAAACGTACTAAAAGCCTGGAAATGGCACAAATGAAACAAAACAAAAATTATATCTTCTTTTCTACCTCAGAGTTTGTGTTTTGTTTTTGTCTAATAAAAAAAATGAAGAAAGTGTTCATCAGACAAAATGTGTCCCACGACTCTGTCTGCCATAAAAGATGGCCGATATGGCTAGATAGAACTTAGGAGGTAAAATGCAATGTTTATTATTTTGAAAACCATTATAAAGAGTGAACATTTGACCTGATCAAAAATGTTTAGATTTTTTATCGCTACCAAGTTTCCGTACATATCTAAACTGTCAGATGCCTTCTGATAGGATATACATTGCCCTTAAATGACAAATTTACCATTTTTCACATTTTTTGCTTTAACTTAATTGAAAATTATCAACTTTAAAATGATCAGCTCGACAAGTTCTACAAATTAGTTAACACTGTCGAAATCGTCAATTGACTCCGTATTGATGATGATTTTGACCAATGTTTTGCGTGTTTGTCTTAACATTATAATAGACAGATAGAAACTTAGCTAGGCAAAAATGATCACTAACAAAATCTATAATGAAAGCAATATGGAGGAAATGGTCAGACGATTTCCCCTTATTGTTTTTGCGTTTTGCCAGATAAGATAGAAAGTTATAATAGATAATGATACACTTAAATCACAAAATTGATCAACAGGTCAAACCGTCTAACAAATCATATTTGGCGATATAGTTAAGACGACTGGGACTCTTTATAGAAGTGACTTTCCTTAAATGAGATTTTTGTTATCCTCTTGTGTGTTTTGAGCAAAAACTAAAGAAGATAGAGAGAAACTAAACAGGCTAAATGATAAGCAATAATATATAGAAGACCAACATACTAGTTGTTATTCATGCAATGTTGGAGAGTGTCCTTTGTTGAGTATGCACATAGACCAAGGTGAGCGACACAGGCTCCGTAGAGCCTCTTTACATTTGTAGTTATGCACTATTGCATAATTTTGTGAAGATGCCTTTCATAAATACCAAGATGATAAGTTTTTATAAGGGTTTTACTTATAGAGTAGGAGACAATATTCCGATGTTTTATATCATATATACTTCGGTTTTGACATGATTTATAACAAACCTTTCTAAAATTGACCGTTTATAAATTTTGAAATTATAAGGAAACGAAGGTTTCAACTACTTCGTGCAAAGTTGACCTTAGATGGCATTTTATTAGTTTTGTTGTTGTTATAAAGGTCTTCAACTGAGTCGGTACTTATACATTCTCGCTTTCAAGTATTTGGCTTTGGGCGTTCCTGATGGAAGTAAATCCAGAAAAGCGCTTCGTAAGCATACAATTATTAAAGGTGTTTTTATCATTTTTTATGTATAGATCTTGCAAGGCAGATTTACCATTCTGCAAGTTTGTGCTTCAAGGGTTAATACTCTATAACGGATTTAAACTGAAATTCCACCACTAATGTCACTAATTGACTTGGTGAAAAATACCTAGACCATACGTCCGTTTTGAAGTACTCCAGAGCACATATTTTGCTACTTTTAGTTTACTAGGTTCGGGTTGCTCAGTTATGTAGTGGTCTGTGATGTTTTTGGGGTCCTTTTTTTTCGTCTCTTTTGTTGACATGTAATTTTTTGGTTTGCCTGTTTGTTTTGATTAGAATGACAAACTGTGTATTTTCATTTTCCAAATATTGAGTCATGAATTTAAATGTTGTAGGAATACGATGAACTTAAAATAAAAACGTACAAGAGATTTTTATCAAGATACCTTGTAACATATAAACCCAGAATCGACCAATCACAATTGTTGTTGCAAATTCAACCTTGTGGCGTCAAGCAATTTTCCATAATGTAATTATTGCCTACTTAACAACACACATTTAATCGACAAATATACAAATTGAATAAAAAAAATATTGCATTTGAATGTCAAATTTGACCATTTGTTTAATGAATAAAAGATATTGCATTTAAATGACAAAATATACAATTAAATAAAAGATATTGCATTTAAATGAAAAATATCATTTTTTTTGCAACCAATACCATGCCATAAAACTATAGTTGTTTTTTACAAAAAGAATCAAGCATTTATGTATACTGATAATGATTTGAAGATGGGACCGGCTTAGAAAATTTCAGAAGAACTGCTCACGATTTGCAAGATTTATTACGAAAACACTCAGAAACATTTACAATGTGTTACAAGATGTCAATTATGATTACATATATTCATTAAATATGACACAAATGAACATGTGATTAAATACAAATAAATAAGTACACAGTAATACAAATAAAATTTAAAGAAGAGAAGACAGTTTTCTGATAAAACACTAACAGTTTCATAATAGTATGTAATTCAATATTGCAAAGTGATAAAAGACGTTCCACTTTTAAAATGTTTGGATTATTTCTATTATATTTTGGTAAATATTTGTTTTTCAATTCTACTATATCTTCATTTTTACAAATAAATAATTCATTATATTCATCCCAAATATCATCTTTGCATAAATAACACCTTCTTTCTAACTTTGGTGTATTGTACCATTTACCAATTTCTATAGGCAACCTGGAGATGTTCTTCAATGATTCTTTGTCAAGGAATTTATCATTCTATAGATTTTAAAACTACAATGAAAAAATTATACATTTTTTTTAATTTTTCTTTTACATGGTTATAAACCATAGAATATAACGTTCATCAAAATTTGATTTGATTATATTATAATAAAGACGATACGAACTGCAAATGAATCTTAATTTTTGAATCTGTAATCAGATCAAATCCTGGCAATAAGGAACCAACAATGACACTAACGATATTGTACGAGAAAAAAAGGCATACAAAACCGAAATTTAGCGAATGACTGAGACATACACTATAATCTTAAAAATTTAACAATAAAAAATTAAAATGAGAATATGCATAATCTAGATTCATCTATCTAGACTTTGCGGATCATCATGGTTCTTTCAGTGAGTAGTAGTAGCCTTTCCAGGTTTCCCAAATGACGCCATCAGCAAATGAATCATGATTTCCCTTCAGATAGAGACCATTAAGGTTGCTATAGTGACATGCATTATACCACCAGGCTCCCTTGTAGACGACTGCACAATCATTGTCACCTTTATCGTTATCCCGATCTTTTGTGGAGAATTTCTGTCCGTTCTGGAAAGCCATCGAATCTCCTGTAAATATACGTAGTACGCTGCAATAGGAATTCAAATACTCAAGTTATATCAAAATGCATAACAACGATGTCATTGAAAATCTTGTTACTATGTATTCGATTTTAAACATGTCTTTGACATTTTGTTGCAATAAATAAATAAGTCATTACTTTTCCCTTTGAAATGTCGGATGTTTGTGTCTGTTCCTTAGCAATTTTATATTATACTAAGGTATTTTGATTTATTTAATAGATGTGTTTTTATTTCATGAATAAGCATACTCAGATTAATTATAGATACCATTGAACAAAATCTAAAATCAAGATCTTTCTTTTGAGGGCGTTGACTTGTTACATTGTATACAAAACGACACTGTGCGCAACAGATTGAATATTAAAAAAGGGAAAAAAAGTGTAAAACACCACCAAAAATAAAAAAAGGAAAAAGTAAATATTAATTCCAATACTGAATTATTTTGGAATTAACAGATATCCTGTATCAGTATGTTATGTAAAATGAATTCTATCAATTTATGCTTTTTTTAAATCGATTTTGAGATTGTATGTCTAAACACTTGCAAACTAGACCCTAACAATTTTTGAATATTTCTTGCGATATATTTATTGTATTTACTTCGATGATAGGGATAGCTTATATTAAAAGTTACTGATACAAGAAAAAAGAAGAATTTTTGGAATAAGTAGAAAAAGAAGTAGATGAATACTTTAACCGTTCTAATTACAATGAATAAATATTTGTATCATAATATTCCGGGTTGAAATAATTGTGAATTTTAGAAGAACTTATTTGTATGCACACCTTGTGTCTTGATGTATTTATTATAAAAATTGGGAAATGTGGGAAATGAAACAATGAGAAACAGTCATTTGATTGCAATAAAGATTTTATTCGGAATTTAACAATAGACTTAAGATCTGTCAAAATATGCTACAATATTACGTCATTATACATGTTTTCCCTTTCATCAAATTTTAAAGAGTCAAAGAATAAAAATCAATAAAGATAAGAGCCGATAATAGAATCCAGCATTTAGAAGGTTATAATTTATATAAAAGGCTTACTTGCATCACCAGAATAATGACTAATACTTAAAATATAACCAGAACGTTCACTAACATTACCTGCATCACCAGAATAATCACTAACACTCAAAATATAACCAGAACTTTCACTAACATTACCTGCATCACCAGAATAATCACTAACATTCAAAATATAACCAGAACTTTCACTACCAACGCTGAAGTTGTCATACAGCGCATACGATTGGTTGTTCTCGAAGTCTTCCATATCAATCCTCAACCTGTATTGTCCTTGAGAGGTCAACAGATGCAGATGGTCGTTACCTGATGGAAATTTAAATTGAAAGCAACCGAAATTTATTCTATAGGTGAGGTCCCTAATGGGGCTGTCCAAGTAATCACATAATCACAATTTGTTTGACAATATAATCACATGATCATTAATAAGTTTTTAAACAAGATAATCAAATAATCAAAAATACAGTCTTCGTTTATCAAGTAATCAAATAATCATAACATATTTGGTCTGGAAATCCAGTTATCACTATAGAAACAGCAAGGTATTCACATAATAAAAAAAAACCATGAGAAGGCTCATAGGTGCAGGAAGGTGTGATTTCTCAGTGGCCGCGAACATACTTTAAGCAGGTATGATTTGTTTTTTTTTAGTTTTTTTGTTGTCGATTATATAGTTATTACAGTACTGATCTTATAGCATATTCTTTTATGCACGCTTGATAAATTACTGATCGGAAATTAAAAGTAGAAGGGTTGAGAAAAAAAAAATACTAGCTTAGTCCTGACACAATTTGCATGCTGCTGTTCCCGGTCAATTTCGATGCAGAAAAAAAAACACATACAAAGCGCTGTTCCTTTCTTTTTGTGTTTTTTTTTTATTGTTGCTGTGCATGAACTGATTTTGTTTCATTGATGGATGTCTCATATCCTTTGTTTTTCCATTGTTTTAGACGTTTGAAAATTGATTTGAAGTAAGTTTGATTGATTGCTGATGTTTAATTCCCCTTTCAACAGTCTTTGTTATATCGTGGCGGCCAGCCTTTTATTGGCGTAGGAAGCCGGTGTGTGACCGGAAGGTGAAATTAGGTTATTCCAAAACCTGAATGAATTAATAAATAGATAAGACACACATGCCCAATTACTAACAACAACATCTTAAAGATGCTCGCTACTTTAAAAAAATATGTTATAAGTTTATAGTATACAAATAAGGGAGCTAAAAAAACAACAACAGAAAAATGGTTCATGTGATTGTTTTCTAGATGTACACCATTGAAAATGTGGCGGGAAATAATATCCTCTAGATTTTTCATACATTTAACATTGACACCTTTTTTTCTGTCAAAAGCTATGGAAAAAATAACAAGGATTTTATAAGATTTTCAAATATGGATGGAGAGTTGTCTCATTGGCACTCATACCACATCTTCCTATATCTATTTATAACTATATGTAATGAAATTATGAAAAGAAAAGTAGGGGTTGCAATTGGTGGACAACATTTTTCATAGCACTGAATAGATAAAACCTGAGGATTCTGAATATCTGACAAACAAACAAAAACAATAGATGGCCTCATAAAATCCTAACATATCTCCATTATATGTAAAATTATGTATTACCTAACCAAAATTCTAGACTCTGGTCACCAAATCCTTGCTTATAATAGTTCCATTCTCTATAGAAGTTTGTCTCGCCGTTCATTCTACGTTGAAAAACCTGAAAATAATAGTTAACAACTAATATGCTCATTTAGTCGTACAATTCATTTGAAATAGCAATGCCAAGAAAATATGATATCTCTTGAATACTTTGAATGGTAATTGAAAAAAGCAAATATTTATAATGATAGGAAAAATAACATTATTTTTTTTAGATATTAGTATAAATGATAAAACGAAACTCGCTAGATGCAAAATTTCTCCTAGGTCGGTGAAATATATTTACTCTTAGTTTATATACATTTCTTTTACGTACACTTCCTAACCGTATATTAAGCCGATTTAAATTTAGTTAATTGAATATACCATTAACCCATCTATTTGGGTTTTTATTTCATCTAGTATTCATTTCAAACTCACAGTCCAGCCCCCGCCATGTTTCTTCATTTCACAGAAAGCCTTGAAACAAGAAATTTTATCAGGACAGATCTTGTAAATCCCACTTTTGCAAGTTGATTTGTCTAGGTCATCACAGTCAGTTGGTCTTTTTACTGAAAGAACAATACATATTTTTTTTAAAATACACATAACGTTTTGTCCCAATATTACTCTATTTTAAGAAAGTTTCAGTTTTCAAATACTGGTTCTTTATAATATTAAATGTATTTTTGTCCACACCAATTTTGCTTATTTATACAGTAAACTTCTTTTCAACAATGAGTCAAATGCCTTCGTATGTCAATAAAGCAAATATATATCTTACTAGTATTCTTAAGTATATACTTATTAATCAATGTCTTTAATTTAAAGATACTATCAGTTGTCCTGTTATTTTCTCTGAAACCATACCCGCGGAGTAAAACAGGGATATCCATTAGTCCCCTCTATTTACTATTTTTATGAATGACCTGGATAATATCTTCTGTTCTGAAGACTCATTCCCACCAAAAACTTCGACACTCAACCCTTGTAATACTATATTTTGCGGATGATTAATTATTGATATCAGAGGTTAAAGAATATCTACAGAACAGTAAAAATAAATTTAGTAGCTTTTGTTAAAATTGGCAACCTTTTTCTAAATATAAATAAAGTTAAACCATGATTTTACAGCCAAACAGTGCCAAAAGTGTAGTTTCATTTCTCAACTACAATGGTAATATGATAACAAATGTATTAGAATATAAGTTCTTAGGAACTCTTATAAAGAGCAATGGTAAGCTTATTTCAAGTTTAGGAGACCCAGCAAAAAAGCAAGAAGAAGTCATATTTGCTCCTAAAGGCAATGTAGCTTCTTTGGAAAATCTCCCAATACTAATCTTTTTTGATAAATAAGTTCTAATTTTAACTCAGGGATATCCTCTTAGTTAGCTATTTTTAAACAGGATACAGTTCTAAGATAAGAGCTGATTGAGTACTCTTACAGCGTATATGAATAAACCATACTAGCAACATGTCAACAATGAATATTCCTGTATTGATAAAACTCCTTCCGAAAGGTTCACATTAATTTTTGTAATTTTTTGCTGGACACAAGAAAAACTGCTTCAAATATAGCAGTCCGAGCTCGAAAGACTCCTCCTTGAACATTTGATTTTTTTGCAGTCTCTATCTTACCTAGCAAGACTGGTTTATAAAATGCCAGTGACCGCCGTGGATAGTAAACTTGGATTTAGTTTCTCGTGTATAATTGAGTTTGGTATGACGTCCATTATCACTGAACTAGTATACATATTTGTTTATGGGCCACCGGAAGGACGCCTCCGAGTGCGTGAGTTTCTCGCTGCATTGAAGACCCATTGGTGGCTTTCGGCTGTTGTCTGCTCTATGGTCGGGTTGTTTGACAACATTCCCCATTTCTATTCTCAATTTTATTATTGTAATTGATAGTTAATAGCACATACGAGCTATTTATAGTATATTTATAGTATATTTATGTTCAGAGTATACATTAAAACGCGAAAAATAATTGAAATGAATAGAAAACAAAAAAATATAACAAATATTTGGAAAAAGTTTACTTTTAAAAATATAATGAATTGTATCACCCCTGTGTTTGGTGGGGTTCGTGTTGTTTATTCTTTAGTTTCCTATGTTGTGTCATGTGTACTATTATTTGTCTGTTTGTCTTTTTCCTTTTTAGCCATGGCGTTGTCAGTTTATTTTCGATTAATGAGTTTGACTGTCCCTTTGGTGTCTTTCGTCCCTCTTTTGTAAGAGTATTTGACGGCATATATACTTTTTGATTTTTTAGTTTCACTAGACAGTAAATTTCAAACTTTTGGACCACTAAAAGAAACACTTTTGTATAATTCTGTATTTGATTTAAGGACAATAAAATTATCCGATAATGAGAGTCGAGTATTGTACGATTGTTTACTATTTGTAGGAACAATAAGATTGGATAAATATTTTGGTGCCAGGTAGTGTTTTGATTTATACATTAATAATGATTTGTGGTAAAGTATTCTTTTAGTAACGTGAATAATTCCAGAATCTGTAAAAAGTTCAATAGATGGTTTAAGAATATCGTGTTCGTTTAAAATAATTCTAGAAATATTCAAATAAAACATAATCATGGTAACTTGAGACACAAAATGTTGGTGCATGTAACGTTTTATTGTTAAGAAACCATGTCAAATGACTGGTAAATAGACACGATTAGTTATAGGACGTCCCGTTTGTCCTTTATAGCTTAGAAAACTTAAATGCCAATTCAAAAATTGATTACGATATCCAGAGAATTACAAAAATATTCTGTTTATGAAAAAAATCGTCTTTATTAAGTTCAAATCATACATACCATGGAATTCCTCACTTATTCGGATAAGAACTTCATTTTGCCATTTTTCTGTCGTTGGGATACAGTCGGTATCCAATCTGCATTGTTTTATGGAATTATCATAACTTACTGTGACACAATCTACATCGCTTGTACAAAGGCTGGCACAAGCTACAGAAGAATCCGTTATAGTTGTAATTGTTGAATTACTTGAAACTATTCTCTTTCCCGCTTCTATTGTAAATTTCTTTTTATTTTGAATTTCAGTTATTCCATAGCATATTGGGTTTATTACAACGTAACCATAAAAAAGTATGGTGAGAAACAAGCCGCCCTTTTCCATCAGTCGTTAAAGAATAAAGCATATATTGTCTTATCCGGAGTGACGTAGCAGCTTCTAAGATACAACATCCGGGCATCACTGTAGGTGTAGCATTTCCATCGATACCTAATCACCGTATACCCGAAGGGAACACGTATTGGCAATAAACCTTATAAGGTGAAAACGGGTGTGAAGAAGATAAAATATTTGATCTTTGTAAAATTTAAATCTGAATTAACTGTTTTAATAGCTTCATTAATAATTGATACATTAATTATAACTCACACAAAACATGGATGTGTTATGTTCAAAGCTGGTATACTTATTCATGTTCAATCAGGATCTTTATTTGAGCAGACTACACGAAGTTGTCGGTTTTGCTATTAGTTAACCATACTTGTAAAAGAATATTATAACAAGGTATCACAGAACAAATTGATAAGCAAAGTAGGATAATATAAGAACTAGGATATGTGATATATAAAAACATGAAGCACCAAAACTGTGTACATTTCTGATCGCTCGCTTGCATAAAATGCTTTTTATATGGTTTGTTTTTCGATATTTCAAAAATAATAGCGCTCCCTCGTAAAACATTCTTTCAACTGCGAAATAAAGAATATATACAGTTTTTTGTAACTTGAAAAAAAAACAAAAAAACTTGAGAACTTTTATAAATCTAATAAGAACCTGTGCATTTTATGTGACATTTCTGTAGCATAAACAGTTATAAAAATAATAAACTTGCAATTTAAAAATACTACAAACATGTGAAGTAGAATCTGAATGTTTACGAATTCAACTCTAAAATGACGTGACTTTTTTAACGACTTTTCAACTTCATGAAACATTTAACATATAGCAGTTCAAAGAAAAACAAAGTTGAATTAATTGCAGGACCTTAAATCGAAGCAAGCTGCTACGAAAAGACATTTTACAAATTTTGATATCAAAACTGTGTATTTTCCCGAGATGTTGTGGTGATATTAGATTGAATATAGTTTTGATGTTTATTTTAAAAATAAGAACTTTCTCAAATTTAGTGAAAGCAAGCAAGCTGTGTTTGGTATCTTATTGATGTTTTGATCAAATGAGGTAGGTAATGACTTGGATGTTAAAGGTCATGAATACAACTCAATGCATACTGAATATCTGCAACTTTATTCATTCAATGTCTATACAGACATCACACACTTTTGCATTCGATAAACTATGCTGCAGTTTATTTGACATAGGTTTAAATTGTAAGTTCTATTATTATATTGCAGTTTATTCGACAAAGGTTTCAATTGTAATTTCTACTATTATACTGCAAAAAGTAAAATCACTAATATACTGAACTCCGAGTAAAATTCATAAAAGGAAATTCCCTTAGCAAAATCAAAAGTTCAAACACGTCAAACGAATGGATAGCAACTGTCAAATTCAGGCTTTGGTACAGTCATTTTCTTATGTAGAAAATGGTAGATTGAATCTTTTTTATAGGTAGCTGAACCTCTCACTAGTATGACAGTCGCATCACAATCCATTATATTGACAACGATGCGAGAACAAAACAAACACAATAGGTAAACATGTCAAAAATAGGGGTACAGCATTCAACATTGTGTTATCATCTTAATCACTATAGAAACAAACAACTGAAACTATGAACAACAAACGTTAAACATCCTCATTTTGCTCTTTTATTTTACGCAGCTTTAATTTATAATTTCTGCTGGGTATTGCATTCCTAATAACACGATTACTGAGATTTCTTTTGAAATAATAACAAAACATGGAGGAAAGATAAAATATTGAATGAATGAATGAATATTGTGTTGGTGAAAGCATAAATAACATGCTATTGCAATACATAAACAAGTATATACAATGTGACAAAACAACAGATAGCAGAGAACAATACATAATATAACAAAGGTGCAATTAATTCACAATACATGATCTAATTTTCCGAGCATATTTCAGATGTTACACAGTTTAATTGTGAATGATTTCGATTTTGCTTGAAGCAAATAAACAAGTATGAATTCATTTGGCCAAGAACAATAATATTTTGGCAAAAATTAATGTTCGTTAATGGAAATATTTTAAAGTCGATAATCATACAAAAACAAGTAAAAAAAAACAGACTTCTATTTATATGATAAACCTCTTTTTAGCTCACATGGCCAAGTGAATTTTTCTCATCACTTGGCGTCCGTCGTCCGTCGTCGTCAAAGTCTTCAACCATCGTCGTATTCTCTGAACTAATAGTTCAAATTTATCCAAATCTGACCACAATCATCATTAGGGTATCTTGTTTAAAAAATGTGTCCAGAAAGAGATAAACTTAACAAACAAAAATGATAAGCAATCCAAGATTCAACAAAACAGATTTTTATCATGAATTGTATTCTTATCTACAATATTGGAGAGTGTCCTTTGTTTAATATGTACATATACCAAGTGGAGCGACACAGGTTCTTTAGAGCCTGTAGTTGTATTGAATTTGGCATTTTTTAAAAGCGGATTAATCTCTTTTCGTTGTTCTGTGTTAATAAATATGATTCTAACATTAATAATTCGAAATACAGTTTTTTTTCTGTTATTAGCAATACATGTTCACTTTCAAGACTATTCTATTTTCCTTGAACTGAATAAAAGAAAGATTATTTTTGGATTGCACTTAAAAACTGTGCAAATGTGTATGGCATATCTAATAACACGATTACTGATTTTCCCTTTGATGTGATAATAAAACATGAAGGACGGATAAAATATTTACCAAATTAAGTGAAACAGTCATGTTAGTCTTGTATTATTTTTAATTTTAGTTTCTTGTGTTCAATTTGGAGTTTAGTATGGCGTTCATTATCACTGAACTAGTATATATATTTGTTTAGGGGCCAGCTGTAGGAATTTCTCGCTGTATTGAAGACCTGTTGGTGACCTTCTGTTGTTGTCTGTTCTATGGTCGGGTTGCTGTCTCTTTGACACATTTCCCATTTGCATTCTCAATTTTATGGTTCATAATGCAATTATTTAAAAGTCCCTAAATCATCCAAGAGAACAGAGCAACTAAATAGCGTACGACTCCAACATATATAACAAGTCATTTTTTTTTTGGAAATTTGCATTCCTTAAAAATGCATTCATCTCTTTCTGACGTTTTTCTTACTAACAGGCTTCTTAGATTAATAGGAGGAAAGAAAGTTTTTGTTTTTGTTATAAGCAATACATGTTTTCCTATTTAGAATATTCTACATTCCTTGCTCTGAAACAAAAGAAAGCTTATTTTTGGATTGAACTGTGAAACTTGTGAATTAACTTTGCCCTATATATTACAGTTCAATATATAATTTAGTTAACTCCTATATAAAAAAATATATACATCAATTATGGTTGAAATTGTCATAGGTGATACAATCGTGTATAATTGGTATGCAAATTGTATCTATACTTCCTTCATATAATAGTCTCTAATGGTTGATGCAATAGGATAGACCCCAAGACAATTAAAAAAAAACCCAAATACTTAAACTATACATATGCAGTCAAGTTTATATTCATGTCCGTATCAAAAAACGTGTCAAAAAACAAAACAAAAACAAATGACAAAACATTGTTGTTTGAAAGATAACTGAACATACCGGTATTATTCCTATGATTACTACCACAAGAAAATCTGAATTAAGGATGTACTTAGATGAATTGTAAAAAGCATAGAAAAAAGCACATTATCAAAACATGAAAGACAGAAATTCTCAATTTTACCATAGCGCAATAAAAGATCCAAGGGATGAGCCTTAAGGATCAAAGAGTTACTTGAATAGCTGCAGCAGAAAAAATAATTCTAGAGGGGAGAAGAGAAAACATGAAAATGATACAGAAAGTAATATTCAACGATTTATGCAAGGTCAATAAAAAATATATTTTGGACATGATTTTTAAATGGACTTCGCACGATTTAAAACAAATAATACAAAAACTCTTTTATATATAACAAATAATAGCACTTCGATCTGAAAATGGGATGGTATTATAAAGCCACGCGTGAGAACAAAACAAATGGGGAAAGAAGATTCGACAAAAAGGCAGCCGTTCTATGGAAAGATTCGCCAAGTGATCTATGAAACATCCATTCTGTGAACGTTATAAGAAAAACATGAAAACTCATTTATTCAGACAAGCTTTTTCATAGTTTCTACAATATTTCTATACCATTGTAATTTCTAAATGTTTAAGCAAATATGTTTGAATTTATAACTTACTTTTATTTGTATGGTCTACATTTCTCCTTAATTTTACCATACCAATTTTATATACAATTTATTGTTTATCATTAAGTTTAAAAGTATAGTTTTTTTTGGCAGTTTATTTTACATCTGTTTGTTTTAGGATTTTATAACATGGGCTTTTATATTTTATCTTTGTTTTTCAAAAAATGTTTGAATTTTATTTTTATTTCGAAAATCGTTCCAGAATGAAAGTAAAACGACAGTTTGTTTCCAATGGAAGATAAGGTGGGATGAAACTCTTGTTCCATTATGTTTTGCAAGAATATGTTGATTCTGAAAATAAAATAAAGAAATGTCCCCCTTTTTCGCAAAAGATAAAGATTTGTCTTATTGTTTTATTATTTTTTGCACAAAAGATTACAGTTACATGGTTATAATTATATTCAATACACCACGTAATTTATTTTAAAATTCACATTTAGAAATTAATTTTCGGTCTTTAAAAATGCTCGATGGATTATTTCTTGAATACTACTGTATAATTAACGTATTTCAGTGGTCATACAGGATTTAAAAAATGAAAGAGTATTTATACTTTTGGAGATGACCCCCACATCATATTGTATTCATCTTTCATCCAACACGAGCGCCAGCAGTAGTATCGACTTTTCTAGCACGTCAATTTAAACGTAACTATAAATGGCGACACAGGGAAAACTAAATAAATTATATGTATCAGTAATAAAAATGGTTAATACTGTTAACAATTAACCATATCAGACAATCGCTTGTGGAACGAAATTCATACGCATCGTTAATACAAATGTTTCCAGCTATTCTTTGAAACGCGGGAAAATTTAAGTATTACCTTAACTTCTTTCCCATAAATACACAGACTTTAATTAAACAAAACAATATATTCATTTTGCCGATAACCCAGACAGCTAGAATAAATTTCACGTGACTAAATTAGGAAATGCATACGCATTGTTAATACAAATGTTTCCCGCTATTCTTTGCAACGCGGGGAAATGTATTTATATAGAGGTTAACCGGTCTTTTCATTTTGAAAAATGAACTTTTTCCTTAAATGTACCAGAGTTATCTTTCTTGACTTGTAAGTTACACATTTGCTAAACACATTTTAAAAGTACATAAAACAAGAATTTCGTAAATGATCGCGTTAACCTTCAACACAATTAAAACATCTGATTAAAATCTAAAACATAAGCTTCAGTAGAAAGAGTATCCCTACTTATATCCAACCGATGCTTCGCTTTGACTGTGAACATTGCGTTCTGAAAACAAAGCTGTAACACATCAATTGAAACGAGACCGGGATAATGTCTATGGATCCTAAACAGGAGTTTGCATCTGAGAGACAGCGACCCAAATACATTTCCTTTCATCTAAGTCTATGGTATGATTCGGCCTATGCTTTCACTCTAGGACTTCTATATAGTTAATCCGATTTAAGTATGTTATAGTTTTATTGGGGAACGACCAATATACGATTTTATTTTTTTTGGGGGGGGGGGGGGGGGGGGGGGGGGGGGTTATGGGTTTTTTTTTCTAAAAATTTATACTGATCCCCAGTCAGACGAAAAAAGATATTCTGGTCCAGCAGATGACAAAAAAAAAATCTTTTCATACTATTATGTCGTATTATGCTATGTTGCTATATCATAAAGATAAACCTTCTACTATATAGACATTTTTCATAAGGTTGAGCAACTTTTTCATACTATTTTGTCTCGTGACTATCTTATAACGATAATTCTATAACTAGCGGCGAAAAAGATATATTTTATATTTTTCAATTACTTTTTTTATTCTTTGTTTTTAGTAAGTTTAAGTTTTGCCATAGTGATCAGCAATTATATATACAAGACCAATAAACCAGTTGTTTTAATGCAATGTTGGAGGGCGAGTGTCCTTTGTTGAGTATGCACATAGACCAAGGTGAGCGACACAGGCTCCTTAGAACCTCTATACATTTGTAATTATGAATTATTGAGTCTTTTATTCCATAATTTTGTGAAGTTGCCTTTCATAAACACCATGATGTTTTATATCATATATACTTCGGTTTTGAGATGATTTTTAACAAACCTTTCTAAAATTGTCCGTTTTTAATTTTTAAATTATAAAAAAAAATACTCCCTAAACCATACGTAAAAAGTCCGTGTTGAAATGCTTATCCAGAGCACATATTTCGCCACGTTTAGTTTTGATTCGGGTTGCTCGGTTATGTAGTGGTCTGTGATGTTTTTATGGTCCTTTATCTTTTCGTCCCTTTCAATTGCCATGTTTTTTTGTGTCTGTCTGTTTGTTTTGATTAGAATGACAAGTTGTTTATTTTCATTTTCCAAATATTGAGTCATGAATTTAAATGTTATAGTAATACGATGAACTTCAAAAAACGTACAAGAGTTTTTTTTTATCAAGATACATTGTAATATATAAAATTCAGAATCGACCAATCACAACCGGTGTTGCAAATTTGACCTTGTGACGTCAAACAATTTTCCATAATGCAATTATTGCATATAAATAGAGACTACTAAACAACACAAATTCAAGTTTAATCGACAAATATACAAATTTAATAAAAACAAAATTGCATTTGAATGTCAAATTATATCATTTGAATAAAAAATATTGCAATTAAATGAAGAAATATAACAATTATATAAAAACAATATTGCATTTAATGATAAAATATACCATTAAATAAAACATAATGCATTTAAATGAAAAATATCATTTTTTGCAACCAATACCATGCCATATAATTGATAAGAATCATGCATTCATGTAGATTGATTAATGATTTGAAGATGGGACGGATTAGGAAATTTCAGAAGAACTGCTCATGATTTGCAAGATTTATTAGGAAAACACTCAGTAACAATCACAATGTGTTACAAGATGTCTGTAATGATTACATTTATACATTAAATATGACAAAAATGAACATGTGATTAAATACAAATAAATATGACAGTACACAGTTCTACAAAATGCGCATCTGGTGCAAGAAAATTGGTACCGTTAATTTTATTAAAGAAGAGAAGACAGTTTTCTGATAAAGCACTAACAGTTTCCTATATAATTCAATATCGCAAAGTGATAAAAAGACCTTCCATTTTTACAATTATTTAGATTATTTCTATAATATAGTGGTAAATATCTGTTTTTCAATTCTACTCTATCTGCATTTTTACAAATAATTAATTTATGATATTCATCCCCAATATCATCTTTGCATAAAGAACACATTCTTTCTAATTTTGGTATGTTGTACCATTTACCAGTTTCTATCCTGAGATTATTTTGTCAAGGAATTTATCAATTCTATAGATTTTAAAACTACAATGAAATTTATTATCCATTTTCTCAATTTTTTGTTTAGATGGTTATAAACCATAGACTATATTTGATTATAATAAAGACGATACAGACTGTAATGAATCTCATTTTTTGAATCTATAATCTGATCAAACCTTGGCAATAAGGAAACAACAATGACCCTATCTATATTGTATTAGAAAAAAAGCCTACAAAACCGAAATCCAACGAATGACTGAGACATACACGATAATCTAAAAATTTGATAAAAAAAAAAACGATTTGCATTATTTATTGTTCATAATCTAGATTCATCTATATAGAGTTTGCAGATCATCATGATTGTTTGTTTTAGTGAGTATCGAAAGCCCTTCCAGGTTCTCCAACTGACACCATCAGTATATAAATCAATCATGTATCCTTCCAGATAGAGGCCATTCAGGTTGCTATGGTGACAATCATTATACCACCAAGCACCCTTACACCCTTACACTCCTCTGCACAATCATTGCCCCATTTGTCGTTATCTTTATCTTTTGTGGAGAATTTCTGTCCGTTCTGAAATGTCATCGAATCTCCTGTAAATATACGTAGTAATAGGAATACAAATACTCAAGTAATATCCAAATACATAACAACTATTGGATTTTAAATGTTGTTACTATGTATTCTATTTTAAACATAGCATTTTATTGCAATAAATGAACAATTCATTACTTTTCCGTTAAAATATCGAATGTGTGTATATCCTTTCGCAATTTGATATTATACTAAAGTAATTTGATATTTTCATTATCTAATATATTTTCTTTCTATTTCATGAATTAGCATACTGTCAGAGATTAAGTATAGATATCATTGAAAAAAAAATCAAAATCAAAATCAAGATCTTTGTTCTTTTGATTAAAAAAAAAACCAAGTGTAAATCACCATAAAATAAATATTTTGATTTAACATACTGGGAGTTATACCCTTTATAAGTATGTTATATAACATGAATTTTATCAATTTATGCTCTTTTTATTCAATCGATCTGATGATTGTATGTCTAAACACTTACAATATAGACCCTAACAATGTTTTTGAATATGTCTTGCAATATATTTAGGGTATTTACTAGTACTTCAACGATAGCGATAGCTTATACTGATAGTTACTGATACAAGAAAAAAGAATTTTTGAAATATGAAGACAAAGAAGAAGATGATTATTATTTTTTTCCGTTCTAATTACTATGAATAAATATATATATCATAATATTTCGGGTTGAAATAACTATGCATTTAGAAGACATTTTTTTGTATGCACACTTAGTGCCTTGATGTATTTATTATAAAAATAAAGAAATGAAGCATATGAAACAATAGGAAAAATCCATTTATCATAGATCAAATTTATTCGTTCAGTGTACGTTCACATGTGTTAATATGTCTTTTGATTGAGAAAAAGCCATTTCAATTGATGTTTTATAGTGTGTCTTTATATGTTGTGATGTTACACTATTGTTTCAAATAACGGTGAAAGTTGGTACCTATTAAAACAATTAAACCCGCTGCATTTTTTTGCATCTATCCTAAGTCAGGAATCAGACGTTCAGTAGTTGTTGGTTTGTTGCTGGAGTTCTTGTTTTTTATAAAGATTAGACCGTTAGTTTTCCCTTTTGAATGGTTTTACACTTGTCCTTTTTTGGGCCTTTCATAGCTTGCTGTTCGATGTGAGCCACGGCTCCGTGTTGAAGACCGTACTTATACCTGTAATGGTTTACTTTTATAAATTGTGACTTGGATTGGGAGTTGTATCATTGCCACTCATACCACATCTTCTTATACCTATTTGATTACACTATAGGTTTATTTGCAATACTACGTATATTTGTTTTTACTTTTATTAAATTAGGCGTTAAAGAAGAAAATAGATAAAACCAAGGGTTAATAATAGAATCCAAAATTTTAAGGGTTAGAAATACAAAATACCTACCAGCATCACCAGAATAACCACTGCCACTCAAAGTATAACCAGAACTTTCTCTTCCAACGCTGAAGTGGTGATACAGCGCATACGTTTGGTTGTTTTCGAAGTCTTTCATATCAATCCCCAGCCTATAGTGTCCTTTAGAGGTCAGCAGATGCAGAGGGTTGTTACCTGATGCAAATATAAGTTGAATGCAACCGAAGTTTAAACTATAAGTGAGACCCATAATTGGGGTGTCCAAGTATTTACATAACCACAAATATTTTACCAATATAATCACATGTTCATTAATTAGTTTTTAAACTAGATAATCAAATAATCAAATAAACAGTTATAGCTAGATTATCAAATAATCAAATAACAATATTTGGTCTGGTAATCAAATAATCACTATAATAAACGACCAAGTAATGACATAATGATGAAACCCAAGAGAATGCTCATCAGTGCAGGAAGGTGTGATATTTACTTTTTCAGGTATGATTTGTTATTTTTATTTTTATTTTTTAATGTTTTTGTTGTCATTTATATAGCTACTAGAGCTAATCCTATAGAATATTCGTTTACGAACGCTTCTTTAATCTACCGATCGTGTCTAAAATGTAGAAGGGTAGAGATAAAAAAAAAAAGAAGCTTAGTCCTGCTGCTGTACTAGGTCAGGAACCTTGTCAGAGGTTATCAGGATTCCAATTTAGAAAAAGGAACACAAACAAGCACTGTTCCTCTGCATGAACTGATTTTGTGTCATTAATATAAGATACCCCATCTTAGTATCCAATATCCTTTGTTTTTCCATTGTTTTAGACGTTTGAAAACTGATTTAAAATAAGATTGATTGATTACTGATGTTTAAATCCCCTTTCACCACTCTTTATAATGTCGTGGCGGCCAGCCTTTTGTTGACGTAGGAAGTCGGAGTGACCGGGGGAGGTGTGTGTGTGTGTGTGTGTAGGGCGGGGGACGGTAGAATTATGTTATTGCAAAACCTGAATAAAAAAAAAAACAATAATTAAAACACGCATGACTGAACAATAACATTATAAGGATGCTTGCTACTTTGTTTAAAAAAACAAGCTTTTTAAAAAGACTGTTGTAAGTTTGAGTATATAAATAACGATATAAAAAAAATCAGAAAACAAGTAAAAGGTCCGTGTTCTTGATTTCTAGATGTAAACCATTGAAAATGTGGCAGGAAATAATTCCTTTTAGATTTTCATACATTTAACATTGACATCATAAACTATGAAAAAATAACTAGGATTGTATAAGATTGTTCTCCCTTGATTTTTTATAGCTTTATCATTGACAAGTTTAAGTTCTCAAAAACTATTAAAAAATGACAAATATTTTATAAGACTTTTATAGATGGATGTAAAAGATTTATAAAAAGAGTCAATGAGCAATTTTTTTAATGCATTCACATGGATTAAACTAGAGAATTCCGAAAATCTGACAAAAATTCCAAAAGACCACAAGCGAACTTCCGTACAAAAAAACACAATTTGATAGCTTTCTGAATGAAAGTATATACTGTATCGGATCATCGTTCATTCTACGTTGGAAAACCTGAAAAAGAACAGTAAATAACAAATATGCTCATTTAGTCGTACAATTCATTTAAAATAGCAATGCCAATAACATATAATATCTTTTGAATAATCTGTCTTTGATGGTTAAATTAGTAAAGCTAATATTAATAATGAAAGGAAAATAATAATTATATAGATCGTTTTTAAATATGTTTTTAAATATTAGTTGAAATGATAAAACACTATAACTCGCTAGATGCAAAATTTCTCTAAGGTCGATGCATATATTTACTCATAGTCTATTTACTTTCTAACCGTATATATTAAACAAATTAGTTAATTGAATATACCTATTTTATTATTTTTCATCTAATATCCACTTCAAACTCACAGTCCAGTCCCCGCCATGTTTCTCCATTTCACAAAAAGCCTTGAAACAAGAAAAATATTCGGTGAAGATCTTGTAAATTCCATTATTGGAAGTTGACTTGTCCAGATCACCAATGTCAGTTGGTCTTTTTGCTGAAAGAACAATACATGTTTTTAAATATCATAACGTTTTGTCCCAAAATTACTTAAGGCTTATCGATGTACTCCTCTGAGAAGCCAAAAATTTCTAAAATTAAACTTTTTTTCTTAACCTAGTTTTTGGGTTTATATGACTGTAAAAAATAATTGGTGAAGAAAAAATCATATGGTCGTGCACTTTTTTTTTGCAACGACCCGATTAAAATACACAATTTTGATGGTTGTCCCATTTTCAATTTTTACCTTTTTTGGGCTATTATCATGAGAAAAAAACACAGTTCCAAAATTAAACTTTTTTCATACTTTCAATAAAGATGAGTTAGACCAATCTGAATAAATTTAACTTAAAACAAAAACTATGGGTATGTGTTAATATAAGAAAGTTTTATCATATTTTGATGCTTTTTGTGTCAAATTTACCATGCTGTCAATTTTGTAAGGGAGTAAGTTCGGAAAGGGTCATATTTGGCCCCGATTATGAAGTTTAATGTACCAAGATAGAAAATGTTTTAAGTTTACTTTAGGACATATGAGAAAGTTAAAGAGAACAATTTATATTCTAAAGCGTTGATTCTTACATTCAAAATAGGTCAAGATGAGAGCTTTTGCTAAATTTTACAAAGTCGGCCAAGTTTCAACCAAATTTAGGACCAGGAAACATGGAATGCAAGCGTCGACAAACTAAAAATTTAATGTAAACATGTTAAATGTATTTACAAACATTACTTTCAAAGATCTTTGTTGTCAACGTATGCGCTCCATGTTTCCTGTGCAATAATCGAGGGAAATTTGCCTATTTTCATTGACTTTTTCATGGAAAACAAAATAAGTACTATTTGTGACGTCATAAATAAAACGCTTGAACGTAAATTTTCAACAAAAGGTTTTATTTTCTAACAAATCACTGTATAAGCTATAACTCATTTTGATATTATAGGATTAAACGCCTTTTTTGAAGGAATTTATTGGTGTATAAAACTTGACCAATTCACTCACAAGGACTTTTATGATATGTTTGTGTGTGACTTGGTCCAGTTTATACACCAATAAATTCCTTTAAAAAGGCGTTTAATCCTTATAATTCTTTAAAATTAGAAATAGGGATAATAGTTCTCCACACTCGTTACCTCTATCACACGTAAATTGTATTTTTATGTCATTGAAAAGGCCTGGCGCATGAATATATTTGTTGGTTAATGCAAAAATATGTATTCAGTGTAATTTGCTATCTGAATAAAAAATAATCTGCAAAAACTTCTATCATCATTCAAACGTATGTTTTTGTGTTTATTATTTTAATTAACGATAAACGTGCAGTGAAAATAAATTTTATTAACGTCGTTGTTTTTATCGCCGCAATCTTGTTTACATTGGTTACGAACAGAATTTCGGTCAACGTCGTCTATCGAAAAATAACCAACGTCAAGATCAACTTCTGGAAGTCATGTGCAAATTATATAAGAATTAGTGGTCCATAAATCATAATTTGAAATTTAAGCTAAAAAAAGAGGCCATTTTAGGACCTTACCGAACCTACTCCTTTGTGAGTTTTCTCAGTTTTAAGAACAGTATGCATATTATTTCGATTTTTTTTTTGGTAATAATTATGATTAGAAAAATACGTCTAAGAAAGTTGAAAAGACAAGAATGATGTGGGATGTACATGATTATTGTAAAATAATTTTTTGTGTCCCTCATCCATTTTCTCAAAATTTTGGCTAAAAAGAATGACTTGATTTGTCGTAAAATTTCAAAAAATATTCATTGTAAATACACAATTGTTTCACAGAGCTATGTTTGATTATAATATTTTTGAAATTCATCGATATTTTCCACTTGTATCACGTGTTTTAGAATTAATTTCAGAACGAGATTTCAATAAGAATGAAACGTCAGAAGAATACATCCTTATGATGCAACAAATGATTCAATTTATTATTTTATAATTTAATATCACTTAAAACGCGATACATATCAAATAGCCAAATATATTGTTCCATTTCAAGGAAGTTTCAGTTTTTAAAAACTGGTTCTTTATAATATTAAATGTCTTTTTGGCCAATTCAATTTTTGCAAATTTATACAGAAAACTTCTTTTCCACACTAAAATGCCTTTGCATGTCAATAAAACAAATATATAACTTACTATCGTTCTTATGTAAATACTTATTTACCAATGGCTTAAATATAAATAGACTATCAGTTTTCTCTGACACCAAACTGTATTAGCCCTCCTCTGTTAATTATTTTTATAAATGACCCGGATACTATCTTCTGTTTTGAAAACTACATCAAACCAAAACTAGTACACTCAGCGCTTTGGTCACTATATTTTGCTTTTCTACCTCAGGAAAAGAAGACATTAGCTGTATTTGGCAATAATTTTAAGAATTTTGGTCCTCATGCTCTTCAACATCGTATTTTTTGTTTGGACTTTTAAACTATTTTGGACTCTCGAGCGTCACTGATGAGTCTTTTGTAGACGAAACGCGCGTCTGGCGTAAAAACAAAATTTAATCCAGGTATCTATGATAAGTTTATTTAAAGAAATATTTGCTCAGGAGACATTCAGTTTCAAGAAGCTTCTGTCTTAGCTAGATAAAACTCAAGAAGGTTAGAAATAGTACTCTAAATTCTATAATCTTTAATCACAGATCTGAATACAAAGAAAAAATAACGCCTTAGTATATTTATCATGTTTTTTTTTGTGTCGCCTCGAAGAAAGACATAGGTATGCTGTTTCCGGCGTCGGCGTCAACAATGTACGCGAAATCGCGAAAACTCGACATCACGAAAACACGAACATGCGAAGTCGAAAACGCGAAATTGTAAAGACAAATACTTTGCGTTTTCGCTCTATAGAATATAAAGGGCGAAAACGTTAAATGGTCTTGTCTTAAAAGGCCACCATAACATACTGTTTCCAGCTTGAATTAAAATTTAAAAAAAAATGGACAGTCTATTTGAAAATTGTTAACGCTGGTTTATCCCCTAACAAACTAATCTATACTTTTAAACGAGAAGACCTCATTGTGTGTGTCGCTTCTCTTCCTTCCACAATACATTAATCATCATGCCTCTGTGTCCTATAGGTACCATGTATTGTCGCATTTGTCATCAATTCTCATGATTATTCAGTTTGGATTTTTTTGGGAGAAAAACGAAAAAACTGCGTCCGGATTTCCGTCATTGGACGAAATTTTAAGTCAGATTAGACATCCGGTTTGCGTTTTTCTGTATTTTGTACATACCAAAGACTTTGAAAAACGTGTATTTGCTATCTGCTATCATTTTCAAGTTTACTATCCACGGCGGTCACTGAGTTAATTAAATAGACAGGGTCTATATAATAGGTCAATGACCGCCGTGGATCGATTAGTAGTAAATTGAGAGTTGATATTCAAAAGAAATACACTTTATTTATAGAAATGTGTGTTCATAATGATAATATACAGACAAACGCTACCATTATTGAAATCAGTAGAAAAAAAAATTATAGGAGTTTTGGAGGAAAAAAATTAGGAGCCGGGCTAGAAAAACAATTGTCATGTCCCCAGAGTACCTATAACTTTTGATACCTTTTCTGAAATTCTTCAGTCATAAAATCTTTTACAAAAATTAATCGGGTCACTAAGTATATAAAATAGAGAGGGTCTATATAATATATATCAATGAGCGCCGTGGATTGATTAGTTAACTGAGAATTGATAGTAAAAAGCAAGCACACCTTATTTATAGTAATGTATGTTCATTACATACTTTAAACGTATGTTCATATTAAAACAAATAGAAAACAAAAAATTGGAAATTCTTGGGAAAAAAGGAGAAGGGGTTGAAATTGTCCTGTCGCCAAGTACCTATAACTTTTATCACCTTTCCTGAAATTCTCCAGTCATTATTTTTTTTTACAAAAATTCATCCTAGAACACTTTACATACTTTCAACCACGCTCTGGATGCCCACGATTTCGCGGGTGTGTTCCAGCATGTATCATTCTTGCTTAAAGTACCTATAACTTTTATTACCTTTCCTTAAATTCTCCAGTCATTATTTCTTTTTACAAAAATTTATCCTACAACGCTTTACATACTTTCAACCACGCTCTGGATGCCCGCGATTTCGCGGTTGTGTTCTAGCATTTATCATCCTTGCTTAAAGTATTTCAGTATGGATCATTTTGGGAGGAAAACGAAAATATAGGCGTCCATATATTGTTTCCGTCATCGGACTGACTTTTTGAGAAATATAAAAGACGTCCGCTGCCCTTTATGCCTGTTTTGAAATTAAACATTATTTGCATAAGACTACTTGGGACAGAAGAATTATTTTTTGCGTTTTTTCTGTATTCTATGATCAAACATATACTATAGATAAAGTGTATTTGCTATTTATATATATTATCAATTCCAGTAGTTTTCTATCCACGGCGGTCACTGACATATTTCTGTATACTTCATACATATATACTATAAATAAATTGTATAAATTTGCTATAATTTACTATAAATTCCAATAGTTTACTGGGGTGACTTTTAATATATCAGTGAACGTTTTATATAGTAATATAGTATATACAACTCGTCTAAACATCAACCCAACAATGTTAGATCTGTAAATTTGCTTTCGCAAATTTTTGGTTCTTCCCTCGCCGGGATTCGAACCCAAGCTACTGTGATATCGTGACACCAAATCGCCTGCACTGCAGCCGTCCCGCTAGACCACACGACCACCTGGGCTCTCAAAAAAAGAGCTTTCGGTGGGCATGTGTTACCTTTCCACGTCAGTTTTAATCTAGCGGCGTACTACAGTACATGATATATAAGGCATGAAGATGTTATTGTTACAGATCAGCTAAATTATCTATAGTAAAGGATCCTACAAATTAATGTAATATACAGTCACAGAAAATAATTATATTCATAAGTACGTCTGAGTCAGTGACAACTCTACAACAGATGTATCCATCGGATCGCCACCAATGATGGTGATACATGGCTGTGTACATAATGTATATACAACTCGTCTAAACATCAACCCAACAATGTTAGATCTGTAAATTTGCTTTCGCAATTTTTTGGTTCTTCCCTCGCCGGGATTCGAACCCCGAAACTCCGAAACGGTTCGAATCCCGGCGAGGGAAGAACCAAAAATTTGCGAAAGCAAATTTACAGATCTAACATTGTTGGGTTGATGTTTAGACGAGTTGTATATACATTATGTACACAGCCATGTATCACCATCATTGGTGGCGATCCGATGGATACATCTGTTGTAGAGTTGTCACTGACTCAGACGTACTTTTGTAATATAGTATATATATATATATATATATATATGTATGCATGTTCATACTATACAGAAAAACAAAAAGAATAAAAATCGATATATGGAAAAAAAGGGGAGGGCAAAAAAAATGTGCCCAGTCCCCAAGTACCTTTGACTTTTGATACCTCTCCTGGAATTCTCCAGTTATACATTTTTTTTTACTATTTACATACGCTCTATTTCCCCTCGATTTCGCGGGTGTGTTCTAGTTATGTTTATCTCCGCGATATAGCCTTTTTGTGCTAATGCGGCGTAAAGCAACCAACAATCAATCAATCTAGTTATGTTTATATGAGCAAACAATAAAACTATTATGATAATGATATTTGTAAATAATGTATAATATAAATCTCAAGCGAGGTTAAATTCTTATATGACGTTCTTCAAACGCTTGGAGTGAATATCCTGTGGTAAAATAAGAATAAACAATATTGGTATGTCAGCTCATTGACAACGTCATGATTTGCTTGAGTAACAATCTTACTCCAATGTCGTATGCTATATTTGTAAATGACTTACCCGAGTTCCATTGGTGTAAATTATATTTTAATGAAAGATGTCCTTAAACATGTTAAATTAGTTTAGCTGAAATTGTCGACCTTGGTTGTCCTTCATTCAGCCCAAAGTGTGCGGAAAATGTTATCCCAGAAAACATAAATGGCAATACAAAAATGATTACGATATCCAGAGATAAATTCTAATGAGGATTTCAAGAAAATAGAACAAAATCTGATGAAATATGCAATCAAAAAAATATTCTGTCAATAAAATTTTAAAACAGATATAAGTTCTAGTCATTCATTGCCATTTTTCTGCCATTGTGATACAGTCGGTATCCAATATGCATTGTTTTGTAGAGTAATCATAACTTGCTGTGACACAATCTACATCGCTTGTACAAAGGCTGGCACAAGCTAAAGAAGTATCCGTTCTAGTTGTAATTGTTGAATAACTTAAAAAAAAAATTCTTTCCCGTTTCTAGGGTAAATTTCTTTCTATTTTTCATTTCAAATATTCCATAGCATATTGGGTTTATTATAACGACACCATAAAAAAGTATGGTGAAAAAAATGCCGCACTTTTCCATCAGTCGTTGAGACAGAATAAAGTATATTGTCTTATACGGCTTGACGTAGCAACTTCTTAGATGCATCATCCGGGCATCAATGTAGGCCAATTATATTGCAATTTATTTAATTTATTGGGTTTAATTATAATTTCTACCGGGTATTGCATATCGAATAACACGGTTACTGGGATTTCTTTTGAAATGATAATAAAACATGAAGGAACGATACAATTTTAACCACTTTAAGTGAAAAAATTATGGTTTATAATTGAAATATTTATAATGAGATAATCACGCAAGAAAAACTTATACCGCACGACTTCTACATATATAAAAAGGCAACTTTTTAAGCTCACCTGGCCAAAAGGGGAAAGTGAGCTTTTTTTATCACTTGGCGTCCGTCGTCCGTCACCGTTAACTTTTACAAAAATCTTCTCCTCTAAAACCACTGAGCCACATTTATCAAACCTTGTCCACAATCATCTTTCGGGTATCTTGTGTAAAAAAATGTGTCCGGTGACCCTGCTTGCCAACCAAGATAGCCGACATGATTAAAAATATAACATAGGGGAAAAATGCAAGTTTTGTCTATAATTATTTAGAAAACCGTTATAAATAGAGAAATCTGACTGGGGGAAATATTCAGAATGTTGAACTCCACTAATTGTTTATAAAACGTAAATCTGTCAGACGATTTCTTTCAGGCCCTTAAATGATAAATTCAACCTGGTTTTTTTTCATTGTTGCTTATTATCATTAACATTATAATAGATAGATAAAACAAGTTTTACAAATCGTCTTCGAATCCTTATTAGAGTTATTTTCGTTTTCAAATTTCATAAATTCAAATGTGACGTAATTTTCGTGCTTTTTCATTATCGTATGTGACGTCATTATTATGATTTTTTGCGTTGAAGCCTGGACTGAGTCGGGTGTGTCTATTGTGCTGGTCTTTGCATTATGTATTTGTGTTTGTTTTCTGTAATTAGTTAATACTTCAGTTTCATAATGTATATCTATTATATTCATTTAATAAAATTTACTGTTTGCAATAGCATTAATTGTTCTAAATGATAAGGATGTTCTTATCCCAAGCTTAAAAACATAGCCGTATTTGGCACAACCTTTTTCAACTTTTGATCTTCAGTGCTGTACAACTTTGTACTTTTTTTCACTTTCGATCTTTCATATCTGGGCGTCACTGGTGAGTCTTGTGTGGACAAGGCGCGTTTTTGGCGTATTGAATTTTAAACCTGATGCTTTTTGTTATCCATTAATCATGTGTTTCTTTGTCTAACACGTTTTCCTATTTATTTGTATTGTAGTCCTGTAATATTATGTTGTCATTTCAAGTTATATTTAACATTGCCATTAAAGTGCGAGGCTTGGCATGCAACAAAACCAGGTTCAACCCACCATTTTTTCCTTTAAAAATGTCCTGTACCAAGTCAGGAATATGGCCATTGTTATATTATAGTTCGTTTCTGTGTGTGTTACATTTTAACGTTGCGTCGATTGTTTTCTCTTATTTTTTAGTGTAAATTCACATTGCGATAAGACGTGTCATGGTACTTGTCTATCCCAAATTCATGTATTTGGTTTTGATGTTATATTTGTTATTTTCGTGGGATTTTGTCTGATGCTTGGTCCGTTTCTGTGTGTGTTTCATTGTAGTGTTGTGTCGTTGTTCTCCTCTTATGTTTGGTGCGTTTCCCTCAGTTCTAGTTTGTTACCCCGATTTTGGTTTTCGTCCATGGATTTATGAGTTTGAACAGCGGTATACTACTGTTGCCTTTATTTATTGTCCTTTGATGTCGATTTTAATCATTTTTTTTTTTTTGTGTTTTTGCCCTATATCTTAAAAGTTATAATGAATAGATAAAAGCTTATTAGCAAAAATGTTAAATGCTGTAGACATGGTATTCATTATAACTGCAATAGTATAATAAATCAGATTTTAGATAGAAATAAAAAGAAAAAAAATGAGCAGCAAGACAAGATCTACAATTTAGACAGGAAATCGTCCGCAAACAACGTATCGGAGTTATTGCCCCTAAATGACGATTGCTGCTATTTTGTTACTTATATTATAAACATTATGATAGATTAATAGACACTTTAGATCACAAAAATGATTAACAAGGCAAGATATACCAAAATTCAAATTTTCAGATATTGTTATGAAACTGTCACTCTTTATAGGAGTGATTGGCCTTAAGTTACCGTGTTTTGAGTTAAAACTGAAGAGAATAAAATTGAACTAAACAGACTACATGAGCAGCAATCAAAGATCAACAAAACAGAGATTTTTAATCATGGATTTTATTCTCATCTACAATGCTGAAGAGTGTCCTTTGTTGTATATGCACCTAGACCAAGGTCAGCGACTCGGGCTCTTTTGAGCTTCTAGTTTTATTGAATTTTGCATTTCTTAAAAGTAGATTCATTTCTCTTCGTTTTTTTTTATGGTAAGAAATATGCTTCTAATATCAACAGCTGAAAAGAAAGTTTAGTTTTCTGTTATAAACAATACATGTTCATTTTAAGACTATTCTACATTCCTTGAACTGAAACAAAAGACAGATTATTTTTGTATTGCACTTAAGAACTGTGCAAATGTGTATGACATATCTAATAACACGATAACTGATTTTACCTTTGAAGTGATAATAAAACAGAAGGACAGATAAAATATTAACCACCTAAGTGAGAAAATTATGTTGTGTAATGGAAATATTAAAAAGTCGATAAATCATACAAGAGCAGCTAAATAGTGCACGACTTCTACATATATAAGCAGTCTTTTTTTATTCAGATTTCCATTTCGTAATAGTGGATTCATCTCTTTCCGGCGTTTTCATGCTATATACAAGATACATGCTTCTAACATTGACAGGTGGAAAGAAAGATATAAGCAATACATGTTCCCTTTTAGGAATATTTTCATTCCTTGAACTAAAACATGTTTGGTTCTTCGGAGATTATAAGAGTTTCATTAACTTTGGACAAGGCACACCTTATTTAGAGTGCAGAAATGAAACAACTTGCTTGTTTTAGTTATAAAGGAATATAATTCTAAAACGATTAATCCCATATTGCCAATATTAGAAAAGATGTAAGATCTAAAGATACAAAGAACAATTAAGAAGAAATAAAAATGAAATATCGAATATTGATAATTATAAAATGACAATCAATCTCACTTTATTCTTGTCAGTTGTTAAAGATAATAAATAAGTTGAAACCCATTATCATTGGAAATAGTATTAAATAAACAATGGAAAAAACTAAATAACAAAAGACAGAATAACAAATCCTGGCAAAGATTTTAGTAGTTTACATCATATAAAAACTCATTATTTTTTATATTTTGGTAGGGCTTTTCTTGCTTTGGGCTTGTGTCTTAAATACAAAGCTATAGTGTGTTTCCTTTTAAATGACACCCGTCAAGGCTTATTATATATAATGGCAAATAATCTTGTTAGATATATATAAATTGTCTGGTTTTATACACATTGATATTGTAAAATGTAAGTCTCGAACCACAATGTGTAGCTTTCTGGTGTCAAGTTATTTTTATAACGATATTTATACACAGAAAGACAATAACAATCAAAACCAAGGAGTATAAAAAGACTCATAAAACCAAGGGGCATTTACAACAGCATTTAAAATAATTAAAAAAAACCAAGAACATCACTAACTAGATGCTCTGAAAGGGTAAACGATTCCCATAAGAAAATCCTTTAAACAGCCTATCGTGCTACATTTCTGTTGTTTTTCCCTTCACTTGAATAATTTTCGATATAAAAAAGTAAGCTTTATACTTTTCTGTAGTCATTATCACGTCGCTGATAAATCCTTCTCAACAGTGTGATATGGGTGAAGAAAAAAAAAGATAAGTTATAATATGTAACAAGCTAAACAAGGATAATATCTATATTGTCACAGAATTATCAAACCTGTATGTGGATACAAATTGTATTCGAACAGATGCACACGTGTCTAAAAGTCTCTGATCATAGTGGTCACAACTTAACCAGAGATGTCTACACAAAATATAAAACAATAAATAAAAAAAGTGTCATCAACATGTAACAATATACCATACTAAACTTAACTAGTTTATCAGTTCACGATAATTTTTAAACAATATGCTTTCAAATTAAAAACATATAACTACAACAAATCAACTGCTATATATATATATATATATATAACTCGTCTAAACATCAACCCAACAATGTTAGATCTGTAAATTTGCTTTCGCAAATTTTTGGTTCTTCCCTCGCCGGGATTCGAACCCATGCTACTGTGATATCGTGACACCAAATCGCCTGCACTGCAGCCGTCCCGCTAGACCACACGACCACCTGGGCTCTCAAAAAAAGAGCTTTCGGTGGGCATGTGTTACCTTTCCACGTCAGTTTTAATCTAGCGGCGTACTACAGTACATGATATATAAGGCATGAAGATGTTATTGTTACAGATCAGCTAAATTATCTATAGTAAAGGATCCTACAAATTAATGTAAGATACAGTCACAGAAAATAATTATATTCATAAGTACGTCTGAGTCAGTGACAACCCTACAACAGATGTATCCATCGGATCGCCATCAATGATGGTGATACATGGCTGTGTACATAATGTATATACAACTCGTCTAAACATCAACCCAACAATGTTAGATCTGTAAATTTGCTTTCGCAAATTTTTGGTTCTTCCCTCGCCGGGATTCGAACCCATGCTACTGTGATATCGTGACACCAAATCGCCTGCACTGCAGCCGTCCCGCTAGACCACACGACCACCTGGGCTCTCAAAAAAAGAGCTTTCGGTGGGCATGTGTTACCTTTCCATGTCAGTTTTAATCTAGCGGCGTACTACAGTACATGATATATAAGGCATGAAGATGTTATTGTTACAGATCAGCTAAATTATCTATAGTAAAGGATCCTACAAATTAATGTAAGATACAGTCACAGAAAATAATTATATTCATAAGTACGTCTGAGTCAGTGACAACCCTACAACAGATGTATCCATCGGATCGCCATCAATGATGGTGATACATGGCTGTGTACATAATGTATATACAACTCGTCTAAACATAGCTATATCTAAGGAAACAACGATTTTTTGTATGAATAAGGTGCGCACTAAAAAGTAGGTATTTACTAGAACAGTATATAAAAAAAAATTAGTACAAAAATATTACTAATAAAATCTGTATATATACTAACGGTACAAAATCAATACTGAATTTATAGAATTCAGTACAGTTATTGTATAATAATACTTAACAAATTAGCCCAGTCTTTTAATTTCACCTTTCGGTATACAGATGATGTACTGTCTCTTAAAAATAATAGATTCAGTGATCACTTACATTTAATATATCCAAGTGAACTTGAAATTAAAGATACTACCGACACAGATCAAACTGCTTCATATTTAGACCTTTTTCTCGAAATGACTACTGATGGTAGGTTGAATACCAAAATTTATGACAAACGCGATGATTTTAATTTTCCTATAGTCAACTTTCTATTTCTGTGTAGCAACATCCCAGCAGCACCAGCATATGGAGTATATGTGTCTCAATTGATACGTTACTCTAGGGATAGCTCAAAGTACGCTGATTTTGTTGAACGAGGAATACTGCTTACTCAAAAGTTGCTAAGACAGGGCTATGAATCAATTAAATTAAGTTCATCACTCAAGAAATTTTACGGTCGCCATCATCAGCTGATTGGCCATTATGACAAAAGTGTGTCAGAAATCATATCTGATATTCTTCCTCAGTCATAATAACCTTCCATCATTACCGAACTGAACAAAGAAATAACACGACGGGTGCCGTATATGGTGCAGGAAATGCTTACCCTTCCGGAGCACCTGATTTCATTCCCGGTTTTTAGGGGAGTTCGTGTTGTTTCTTAATTATTATTTATAACTGTTTGTGAGTCTTTGTTTACTCCTTGGTTTTGATTGTTATTGTCTTAACAGTACTGAATTAATAGAAAATATAACATACTAAGTTTTTAGTCTTGCGGAACAGTACTAATATGTAAAAGGGGAGAAATGTACCAGAAACTTGGTTAAATTTTTTGTAGTGTACACCATTATATTCATAAGTATTTTTCAGTATCATTAAATTAAAATTAAGCTTTAGTCTTATTATTTGTAAAATTAGAGAATTTTTCTATCAATATATACTTTTTTGTAAATAATAAAATATATATATATTTAAGAAATAATTGATGCAAGCTATACTTTATTGTAGTTTTAACATGGGTAGGGATTATATTCGTGATTGTTTTTGCCGCGCGATAGTGAAATAAATATTTCGATTCATATTAGGACAATTAAGGTAATTTCTATGTCCGTTGTGTATAAGTGTAGAGCCATTGTGTAGGCTCTTCCATGAACCTCTCTTTCTCGCATGTAAAGATGCAAACGACTAGTACTATTATTTTTCAGGGGGAGGAGTTTTGAACAGCCAGCACGAAGTCTTGTCGTATCAAGGTCAAATATGTCAATTTTCCAAATGCAACACAATACAGTCATAATAAAGGAATTAGCAACTTAATGTGCATCATTAAAGAGTTTGGGAGTGTTTTAAGTTAATGAAATATATTAAATGCATGCCGATTTGATAAAATTCATTATTCTGCAGTACTCAATATACGCACGTGCAAAATAAAAAATATTGGATTAAGAGCATGGGTTTATTCACAGAGTGAAAGAAGCACCTCATATTAGAATTCTGGATAATCGGCGGTGTTCAACGTGTTCGGCGACTTCCCTATATCTCTCTTCATGTATCTAGAGTATTACTTTGTTTGTAAATGCAAGTGCTTCCACACCAGTCTGGTTTATATACATATATATATACATTGCATTTATCAAAATTGAATAGACCTTTAAGCCTAGATATAGTCACTGGTCCACACCTCATGCATCTACATATCTATACACAGGAACACTTTTTCACTGCTATAAATGTTGATGTAGGTTAAAAAAAAATCCATACAGACATACAACAGGGTATAATGTTTGGGATAAGGAGAATATACATTCACACTGATGTAAACACACATGCTTATCATGTATCATATATTTCTGTTTCTGTATCTTACGATCCTCTACGATAGATATTTAGCTAATCTACAATTAATTCCATCTTCAAAACTAACATATCATGTGTTGTGTTACAACTCTAGATTCAACTGACGAAAAAAAGTAACACTAGGCCACTGAAAGCTAAACTTTTAGTTCTGTCTAGGTAGCCGTGTGGTCTTAAGTTCTGAACAACTTGCAGGCGGTATTGTCGTGATATCCCAATTACATGAGTTCCCATCCCGGCGAGGGAAGAACAACAATTTGCTTACGCCAATTTGCAGATCTAACATTGTTTACAGTAATTATAAGATTTTTTGGCTGGAATTTCCGATAATATTGATTTTATTAATGCCATGTGTGTAGAAGGCATTTCTTTGTTTAAGTATATAAACATGAGGTCAAGGACTACATCATGTTCAATGCATGATCATCTAATTACATTATCTGATTGGTCAGTTCTTAAAATCTTAATATCAAATTTCTACATGTGCTTGGACATGCGGTCATTCGCCTTTGTTTTGGGAGAAAGAAAAGATCGTTTTGAATTTATCTGAAAAAACGAATAAACTGTAGAAAGGCATTCATCGAAGAATCCACAGATTAGAAGGTAAAAGCGAACCTTAACTATTATTTTATATATTTTTAATAACTTAATTTTTAATTTATTATTATTTATTTTTGAATTGTTTGTTGCTTTTGAACCATGGTCCGGCGTGCCTTAATTTTTGGTAATTCTTATATTCGTCGTTTAGAAACTTTTACTCATGAAAAATGTGATCGAGGTTGGTTAAATTTAGGTTTAGACGGAACCGACATCCAGTTGGAATTTTTTGGTTTGGGGGGAGGGACTCTTCGCCCCGGTAATAAATGTGTTCAATATCAACAATATATGCATATAATTGAAGAATATATGCCACATTCGGTTTTTCTTCAGGTTGGAGGCAACGATTTGTCCTCTGAAAATGAGCCCGTGAAAATAGCAAGAGATATCAGTGTTTTTGCCGATTACATAATAAATTGCTATCATGTTAACCACGTGGTTATTTGTCAACTTCTCCCGAGGTATTCCGAAAGACCGGAAGCTTATTATAACAACAAGGTTTACATTGTAAACAAAGAACTTAGTCATTTAGTAAAAGAAAGAGACAATGCGACTTTCTGGCATCATAGGGGGTTGTGGAAGAACACCGCAGATTTATTATTAAAAGACAAAGTTCATCTTAATGATGAAGGTATGGAAATATACGCTAGAAGTGTCCGTGCTGCTGTTGGTAGCCTTTCACGAACATGTAATGTCGAGCTAACATGCGTTGCAAATTACCGTTTATGATTGTTATAATCTTATTGTCCCTATTTGGACATATGAAGAAAAGAAGCATACACTACAATTATGTAGTTATCTATGAATTATTTGCATATTATTACTCCATCACCTTTTGTAACGATTTATAATCTAAATTATCTCTGAGTGGTTGTGCTTAGTATGCACGTGGTTGTGCTTATATGCACGTGGTTGTGCTTATATACACATGGTTGTGCTTATACGCACATGGTTGTGACACTGGTGACATGAAAGATGTCTTATTTGTAAATAATTATGGTTGGTTACATCATTTATATCAGAGTTATATAATATAATATGTCTCTTTATATATTTAAATATTGATTATCCATAATCATGGTTTATATACTTTTATTTTAGTATATTATTAGGTTAATTATTTAATCAGAGAATAAATCATGTCTTTCCCTATAATGGTTGTGTCACAATAGGGATCGATTTTGGTACTATTAAAGAATTTTATTCATATTGGTTTGTTTTATAAAATTGGTTTTGGAGTAATAATTAGCATACATGTATCATAGTCAAACTTAACTTTTAACATGAGTACATTTTGCTAGATATATCATCATATCAACTATGTTAATTTTATTGACAAGCATTTTGGTTTAAAAATTATACTTATTTACATTTGTAGTAACATTCTTAAAGTTCTGTGATATACAGGATTTCTATTTTTATTATTTTTTTGTTTTTTTTTTGTTTTATGTTTTTATAGCAAAATGCCAAAGCAGAAGAGCCGAACAAGAAGAAAGGCTGCTCCTCAAAGCATTGAAGAAGATGTTCAAAATTTAGTGGAGGAACAAAGTGAGATACCACCACTATACAGGCCACCAGTGCGGCGACGCAAGACCAGACGAGCTGTTCCTGAAACAATTACTGAACAGCCGTCTGTTCCAACAGCAAATGACATTGCTGATGCTTTATTCCGAACGTTTGAAAGTTCCGGCGTGCAACTGGTAAAAGACAATACAGCAGTTCCAATTAATGACTTAACTGGTATGTTGTCGTCATCATCCACACAATCAGAAAATTCATCAAATAATGACTCTCAGGGACAAATGTTAGCCGTCTTCCAACCGCCATAGTCTTCAGATCCTAATATTACACGTCTTCTGATGGTGAGCTGTTAAACTCTAACTCGTATGCCGAGAATCCTTATGCTTGTGACATGTTGAGACATTCTATACCTTTAGACTATCATGTCAGCAGTAAGGTTAAATCTGATGTTTGGTGTGATAATTATGTAAATTTTGCTTTATTATTACCTTCTAACATTGATGATACATGTAATGAATCAACATTATTTGAGAATTTGAATATAACAATTTCAAATAGGAAGTCTAACAAAGAGCTTTTGTCCATTCACCAATGGACAAATGCTTTTGACATATTTATGTCTATATATCTTGAAAAGAATTTGAGGTCGGCTAGAGCATTGATTAAATATGGTTTTAATGTACGGTCATTATGCAAGTCCTTGGGTTTCCAAGCCGCTAAAGTATATGATGAGAAATTTAGAAAGATAAGAAAAATTTTAGGGTTACAATGGGATCAAATCAATGATGAACTTTGGCGATCTGCTGCTTTATATGAAAGACAATCTGATTTTTCAGGTCAAAATAAGAAGTCGTATGCTAAAACGTAATTTTCAATAAAACTGTACCATAACTTAAGATCTAATCTTGCATCAGAATTCAGATTGATTCTATAATGAGGAGATGTATGACCTATAGTCAGATCAAAAAGCCTACGTAAAAAGGCTCTCCCAGGTATGATAACTCCACATGCAAAATTTAAAAGACCCAATAAGGATTGCAATTCTCTGAGTGAGTACTGCGTTTACATTTGTATTTACTTAATAATTGCAAATTTTTTTCTATTTTCTCCATAGGTAATTGAGCTACCATCTGAGTAGAATCAATTTCAATACCGTAGATAGTAATGCAAGTAGTAGGGAGTTGTGTTTTTTCTGATTTGATGGGTACCCCCAATTTATCAGCAAGACAAAGAAAAGTTTGTAATGCACTATAACATTCATTTGAGCCAGCTTTTCCGACAAAGAAAAAATCATCTAACAGGTGTGATACCCCATATATTTGAAATTTAGCATTTAAATTGGTTAAGGCTTTACCAAAAGTAATAGTAGGCATTTATAATCAAGTTTTGTTAAAAGCTATGATGTCTACAGCTTATTTTTGTTTCTTCAGGGTTGGAGAAATTGCAGTTAAAACTGAGTCTGAAATCTATAGAGTAATTCAAAGGGAAGATATAAAGTTTGAAAGAGTAAATGGTCATGTGAGCAATATGACAATTACTATGAAGTTCTACAAACATAGTAATCTACAGAGTAAGACATTATCAATAGCTAGACGTCCTGAAAATTATTTATGTCCTGTTAAAGATATTGAGGAATATCTAAGGTTACAAAATTGTCCACATGGTCCTTTATTTCGATTTAAATGTGGAAAACCTGTTTCGGGTTTTTATTTCAATTCTTCACTAAAAAGTTTGCTTAATTTCGTAGGATTAGACACTAATTTTTATAAAGGCCACAGTTTCCGAATTGGAGCTGCGACATCTGCAGCGCCCAGAGGTGTGCCGTTAGCCTTGATCCAAAGCATGGGTAGATGGAAGTCGAACGCTTTTCAACATTATATTCGACTTGATAATTTTCACACTTAGATTTAATATAATCTCAGTCGCTTATTAAGTACTTTGGTAGAGGTCAACATGGCTTGCTTTACCTTATTGTGATTTTTGTATTTACTTTTAGAGAGGTCAACATGGTTTGCTCTGCAAATTTAAGTTTTTTTATTTCAGTCATTTACTATATGTAATGGTATTTATTGGGTTGGTAGAGGTCAACATGGCTTGCTTTACCTTTCCTTACAAGTTTAATTATCAATGATTATTTTGTATACTTATATATCATTTCTTTTTTGTTTTGTTTTGTTTATAATATGTGTTATTATTTTTGTAGAGGTCAACATGGTTTGCTCTACACTTTTACTGAAATGCTAAAGTTAAAAAGAGTATATTTTATTCAATTTTGGGTGTTTTTTATTGAGGTCAACATGACTTGCTCAATTTTCTAATTCTGGAGTTCCTAAGTTGAATACAGAGTCCTCGGTTGGGGATCCATCTTGGCATTTGTGGCACTTTTTCAACCCCACCTTTGCTTATTAAAGTCATTGTCATTTATGCAGTACTATTATAATTGTTAAGATGTAAGTTGCATTTTAAATTAATTTCTGAATAAATGACATTTTGCTCAACTTGTATTATATTAACAGCAAACATAGCTCAGACTCTTTGATCTTGGTCATTTATACAAGGTTTTCTCGTTGTTATCTGTGTCAAGGAACATTAGCTGACAAAATAACATTTCTTGTAAATAAAAGATTTTTTGGCTGGAATTTCCGATAATATTGATTTTATTAATGCCATGTGTGTAGAAGGCATTTCTTTGTTTAAGTATATCAACATGAGGTCAAGGACTACATCATGTTCAATGCATGATCATCTAATTACATTATCTGATTGGTCAGTTCTTAAAATCGGTAATTAATATCAAATTTCTACATGTGCTTGGACATGCGGTCATTCGCCTTTGTTTTGGGAGAAAGAAAAGATCGTTTTGGAATTTATCTGAAAACCCTCCCATTTCCCTCCCTTTTAAGTGTTATTATATAGGACATTTATTTTTTTCTTTAAACATGAATTAATTACAATATTCATGTATACTTGTTTATATAATTTGTATATACATATGTTGGTGAGTTAATTTTTCAACTCACTTTTATTTTTGTCATTTTTATGATGTTTATTTTGTAACGGTGTGGCACTTTTTCAACCCCACCTTTGCTTATTAAAGTCATTGTCATTTATGCAGTACTATTATAATTGTTAAGATGTAAGTTGCATTTTAAATTAATTTCTGAATAAATGACATTTTACTCAACTTGTATTTTATTAACAGCAAACATAGCTCAGACTCTTTGATCTTGGTCATTTATACAAGGTTTTCTCGTTGTTATCTGTGTCAAGGAACATTAGCTGACAAAAATTATAATACACTGGATGGATCTGTCGTAGAGTTGTCACTTGTTTAGATTTACTTATAAATATATAAATTCATATATATTGAGAATCTATATTTTATTATAGTCTCACCAGACACAATTAAATATGTTAATACAAAAAAATATTCATACAGGTACATAAAACGTACATTTATAAGCTATAAAAACAAACTTTTAATTCACATTGTATGTTCCAATCTTAAAAGATTTATGAGAGACTATACAAGCAATATGAAAACAACATTCGATAATACATACAGTTTATACTATATATTTGCTTAAGAATATCATTAATAAAGGCAACAATAGTATACCGCTGTTCGAAATTTATAGATCGATAGAGAAAACTAAAACTGAGGTAATTACAGCATACGTTTTTGTAATCAGGTTTT